>CAEFZX010028688.1:0-144641 GCA_903066825.1 Alfaro cultratus
TAGATATATAAAAACCTCGCAGTAATAAATAATTTTTTCCTGTTATTTGTGCGGGTTTTAAAATCATATATTTAAACTAAATTTTAGGGTAAGCACATTTTGATTACCGAGAGAGGACATTAATCACTTTGATTATTCAGTCAATATTGGCCAATTTTAGTCTTTTTATTAACATATCGGTATCAGTCCGATAAGTATGGCTGGGCAGAAATGAACAACCAATGTTTATTTCCATCTTGTTGCTTGTTGACCTTTGTTTATGTGCTTTAAAGGAAGGGAAGAGGATTGGGTTGGCTATGTGTTTTTTGTGCAGTCATGTCACAGTGGTAACAATGCGGCACAGGATTATGGGGTGTTTAACAGAAGCAGAGCATTGTTATCTCTTTTACATGTGTTCAAAAGTGTAAGGAACCATATAATATTTATGATGTCTGTAAATATTGGTTAATACTGTCATAATAGCAGTATTAATATCAGATATTGATATGTGCTCTAATTTTAACCTGTATCAACAATGTCTAATGTTTTAACTCAACCTGGACAAAATTTACACACAAATCTCAAATTATATTCAATGCAATGATAGTAACGAAAAGCATCAGTCTCACAGAGACACTTTAAAAAGCATCCTGTATAATTCCAAACTTTATAGTTTGCATATCCCTTTTAAGTATATTTAACAGATTAACTATCTTTTTTCTTTTTAGTAATTGTGTCCATGTGACCTCTTTGGCGCCTTTATGACACACAGAAACACACATGCCAGCTATGTGCACGATGTACTCTGCCACCATTGTTGCAGCCGGCACAGTATGAAAGATATTCATAATGCTGTCTGTTCCATTTATGAATGGATGAGAACCAGCCACTTGGCAGCAGCTCGAGATGGGGAGCACGTCACATGAATGAAAGGCTTTCGTATTTCATGCATCACCCCTGTCAGTTTAAATATGGCAATTGGTCCTCTGAAAAACGACGAAAATGTAGACATTTTCATCAAAGAAAGGCCCCTGAATGCCCCAGACAGAATGTGAAAAGTGGACATGTCTGGAGAAAGGGGGACACTTGATCACCCTTTAGATTTAGAGGTTTATGTACTATTTTTTGGTAGACTTCTTCAACTAGCACCTTCACAAGGTCTCTGTTCTGAGACTGATAACACAGAAGACATCCTTCTTGAAAAATGGTGTTTATGCTGCTAGTTGTAGCCAAAGATGAACCAGACCTTTATCAAAATCTTCCCATGATGTCATTCAAGGAAGCGACATGTTTGAGATTTTGTCCCAAAATCCATTTACAGGTGAGCCTTCAAATATTCTAAATTAAGACAATTAAGCAATTAGAAATAATTGTGGTGATCCTGACTGACGTAAAACAGGAAATGTTTTATTGTATTTAAATGTCTGGTATTGAGCAAAATAGAGGAATACAGTATATACTCTTTATACTGCACATGTAAATATATGGCTCAACTATGTGGATGGCATATTACCTTTATCTTTAAAATATCAGATTATTATACATACCACACACAGAGGGAATCATGTGGAGATTAATTATGAGTAAATGCAAACCAAGAAGTAACCGACACTCCACCAAAGTTAATAAAAACCCAATTACTGTTTCAGATAAAAACCTTACTGCTACACAACATTCCTATGTGTCATTTCCATCATAGCATTTCAGATTGAAAAATAAATGTAAATTTATCAAACTAAAATTAAATATCAATTAACCAGAGCTGCGATAAAGGTAATGACTTCAGAGTGTGTGGTGGTGTTTTTACCACTGTGTTTCTGAGGCATTCACTGCCTCGCACCGAAAAAACAGAACTCATTCTGTCTCTTAAGGGGGCCTTCTGCCAAATAAAGCAAGAAACAATCTGCGGTGTAAAGTGTACATGACAAGAAGAAGCAAGGAAGTAAGTGCTGCTAAAAGTAAATTACAGGACTTCATTAGTAAATAACACCTGGAATGAAATCGATGTGACTAACTAGTCCTTACATGGCAGTATTTCAGGCGCAGGTTGTCCTAGAAAATAGCCTGTCACTGACTGTAAGACTTTTAATCTGTTTGATGCTCTCAGCGGCTCTCTGAATAAAGTGCAGCTCCCCTATGGGAGCAAAGTAATCAGGTTTTATCAATGTAAGGAGCTAAGTTTCTTTATTCACCATGTTTACCACAAATTTGTTAACATCTAGTTGGTCATTTATGTCTTTTTTTTTTTTTTTTACTTTATCTACCAAGAGGCCTGCTGCTTTATTATTCTTAACTTGTCGCTATGTAGTGGATAAAAACTCACTCTGAAAACTGCAATATGGACTCCCTGACCTCCTTAGATTGAAAAAATTGGAAACTGAAGGGATATATTAATGCTTCAGACTGTAACAACAGCCCTTATATACAGTACTCAGACAGAAACGCTCAGTTCTGACTGCTCTCCTTATGCTCAAGGCAAATAAGCAAAGACTTCCAAGCACCAATTCAAAACCCTCTCTTGGCTACTTGAGCTGAACAGATTTTGTCGTCTGTATTATTTCTGAATCCAAGCACAGTTTCAGACAAGCTTCTATAAACAATCCCAAGGCACTTGTGGATGCAGCTGACGGCTCATTAGCTCAATGTTTGAAAGTCATCTGCATGAGTTTTTTCACTGTTAACTACAGTTTCAACTTGGCAGGAACTGTGCATGTCGAATTTATTAGGCTACCCTGATCTATCCATTCAGGGAACCATTTTTTGACTGACAAAGATTTCTTGCTCAGCCATAATTTTGTTTTAATCGAACAATGTTGACGCAATATGAGGTAGCCTCTGATCATTTCATAAACCGATCTCATAAACTATAGTTAAGGGTAAACGTGTAATTTAAAAATCTTGAAGTTGAACCAATGGGTTTTAGCAGATCTGAAATGAGTCATCTTGAGTATTTGATTTTTACATGGTGCCCATCTGAAGTGTGGTTTACAGTATTTAATATACCAAAAGAATAAATAAACCTATTAAATGTAAATTTTTATGAAATAAAATGTTCATGGGACATGTTCAGTGACTCTTGGCTTCTCAGGCAAAATTTAGACTTGATTTTTAGCATACAGTATATCTTTCTCCATGTCTTGGAGCATTTCTTTTTTTGTTGTCTTTTTGTCCTTTTCTTGTTTATTTAATAAATATTTTTTCTGCTTCCAGCAACTGGATCTTCACTCGTGTCCAAAACCGATTGTCTTCATCCTCCACTCTTTCCTGTCTGCTAAGATCTCCCGTCTGGGTCTGGTGGCCTGATTCACGACTTTCAAACTCCTGTGAAAACAAACCCGTCTTGTTTCTACATCTGGATGCAGCTCACGGGCGGCACGCCACCTCACTCCTTTATTTGGAAACCCAAGCTGAATGAATGTAGCTTTTACCTGTAATTTGAGCTTTTGGGGGTTAGCAGGTGCCTGAAACTGGTTATTCTTCAGAAATATTTTGGGGTGGGGTGAATGACCCCCTGTCAAGGCTCCAGGAACTTGAATGTTGGCTGAAGAACCAGAGAGGAGAATGTGAACTGGACTTTAAGCAGATGTATGATATATATTGATGTACCAACAAACTGACAAGAGAACATTGGGCATTACTGTCACGTCCAGGATGGGAAGGACTGGCCACATGTAGCAGGATGGAGATGAATTCACTTTTAATTCAATCAAAATGTAACAGCAACCTGCCTTCCATTTACCAATTATATAATTTATTTACCATCAGCTCTGAAAGGACATTCCTAATTTCACTTGTCATCTGTCTTCCTCATACACGACCCAGCGTGGAGAAACTTTGCACATTAGTCTTTATTAGAGTCCCCTCGGGTTGTCTCGTTATCTGTGTCTGCATTCATCATCCAGACTGGGGGGACACATTTTCCCACAAAATGACGGCTCACTCAGATTTAAACTGTCACTGCATTCTTTTAACGGCTTGCTCATGATGACCGTCGCGTGTTTTTAAGGTATTTCAGCGTGACAGTTACACATGAAGGTTGAAGGCCTGATGGACCTGAAGAGACAGAGGATTGATTTTTTTTCCCCCCTGCATTGCATAAAACACTAGGGAGAGTTTGGAATAGTTTAGCCAAATAATATACGGCAAATGTTATATTTTTTAGGCAAATGACCATTATCAACATCTCACAGCCATAGGTAAATAATTGATTCAGAGTCATGGTAATCTATAATAGAAATAATTTATTTTTTAAAATCACTTTTCTTATACCAGATCCTGAGCTTAGATGGATAACATGTTAGAGGAATAATAGCACATTACATATTATGTTGTGTATCAGAACTGCAGTAAAAGCTAAATTATGTTTTAACAGAATTTTCACTTATTGGCATCCTTGCTATGAGTACTTTTTCATGCTCTGCCTTTGCCGAGAAAAGACAAATTTGTCTTTTCACCCAAGCTATCAAAAATTAGACTTCGCTGTCCAAAATATTTCATACTTCACAAGAACTTAAATTCAGGACTCCTGGTCCATTACTAGATCCCTGGTTAAAATCTGGTCATTTAAAACACTGATTACTTCTCAAAATGCTGAAATATTCCGTTTTGTCCTGTCTGATCCAACATGATGATATTGTTTAGTGCTTCTGATGTTATCTCAGAGGGGACCATTCATCTTTCTGGACCATCTTTCCCAGGACTAACGACAGTTACGCTGTCGCAGTATCACATTCATCAAGATTTTAATTGCTATTTGTTATTTGACTGATCTGCAGTATTTGTAACAGAGATAAAACTCATTAAAAACCGTGCAGCACGCATCACATCCAGTATCATTAATACAGGAAGGAGGCATCACAGTGTTAGGCCTTGTGTTAGTCCCACAGCAGCTGTGCAGGTCATTATTCTTTCCACATCTGTGGACTGATGCATCAGTCTGACAAAGCCACCTGCCAGGTTTCCTCTCCATCTTGCAGAAACTGGAGGGAAAATGGTTGACTTTTAAATAAATTAACCAGACATCACAGTTTGAGCATAAATAGCAATAAAGCTTCTTTGATGGTTATATCCTCTGTCCAACCTTCTGGAAAGACATACTGCACACACATACACTGTACAAAGTGATATATGCATTACAATCCTACCACACTGTTGAGAAAGCTATATGTCTTGTTGTTGTAAAGATTGTAACATTGATGAGTCCAGCACTTGCTCATAATGTAAAGGGGAGACAAGCTCTCAGAGAAAAAAGCTGCTTTCATATGTAGATCTCTGATGCCTTCGGCAGCTACTGTACTGTCACTCAGAATGATGATGCTCACTTTTTAATTCAGACGTTGCACATGAAACCTGTGATAAACAACAGTTGATTAGTTGTTTTTATTGTCTTCAGCTGTGATTGATTATTTTTCATCAGCAGCAAACACAGATCACCTCCTCTGTCATAAATATGTAAATTAAATCTGTTTGCTAATGACACTGACTCTTGCGTTTTATGTTTGATTCTACGGTTCCTTGCAAAAGCATTAATTTCCTTTAAGCTTTTTCACAGTTTGTCTCAATGTAAAAACGGGGTGTGTTTGCGCCTGCTTTGCTCATTTTTCATGAATAATCAAGTTTGATTAGATTGGACTGAGAGCTTTTATAAACCTCAGTTTACAAGTTTTGCAACAGATTTTCAATTAGATTTAGTTTCTGAACTTTGGCCATTGTAGCTCTGGCCATTGTAGCTTTGGCCATTGTAGCTTTGGCCATTGTAGCTTTGGCCATTGTAGCTTTGGCCATTGTAGCTTTGGCCATTGTAGCTCTGGCCATACGTTTTGAGCTGGAAGGTAAACCTCTACGCTGGACTCAAGTCCTCTGTGGCCTGTAACAGGTTTTGTTTCAAGACTTCTCTCTATCGTTTTTAAGAGTAGTATTCCCTATATATGCTTTTACTGAAGAAGTGAAAGGTAGTCATCCCAAAAATTACTCAACAGTACAAAAACATAGACCCTATGGGATCAACTGAATCGCTATGTAGAGACTCGTAACCACCAGAAACTCAATGACCAGAGGGCCGCCTTTCCAGAAGTCTCACTTTAACAAACTATGCATGTGTCAGTGTCTTCATTTTTTTTTCCTAATTGACTGAAATAACTGCAGGTTACTTCACTGACATAACTATTTCACTGAATACTCCACTACTTGGTGGAGTATTCATAAATTGTACTCAAGGAAGGATGGCTGCTTTCAAAATATTACTCAAGTAGAAGCAGTGGGTTTCTTGCCATTTAATTTCTGAAGTGAGATAAAATTTTGTGGTTGTAAAGTCACAAAATGTGAAAAAGTTAATATGGTAAAAAAAACAAAAAAAAACATAATTGTAGCAAGGCACTACAATTTATGGAAAAAAATAAATAAAAGGATCCAAATGATGTCAATTCCTTACAGAAAACTGATCCGGTGTCTTCTGTGAGGCACAAATAAGCAGTATTTCATTTTGGGAGCATTTGAAATCAAGGAGATGTGTTAATTCACAAGCTCTTGGTGACAGTTCAGCTGGGGTCTTTCTGTATGTTCCTCAGTAAAAAGAATCCATGCGGTGTTCATGTTGTAGGCAGCATTTAACATCCATTACTTGTGACATTGTTAGCTCGCCTCCAAGGTAATGAGTTGGCATCCTTACCCAAAATCTCACTGACAGATGGATGGCTGCATTAATGTTAATGAGGTCGAGAGGTCTTAAACCTCAACACTGTAGTAATTCTTAAAACTGTTTATAGCTTGACATTCCTCACAGTCACATTGCCTTCCTACTCATATTTCTTCTCATTTCTCCTTTTTTTTTTTTTTTTTTGCTGGCAGGCTGTTATTGAGTCGAGTCAGACCCTAAATATCAGCAGGTAGTCATTGTTGCGTCATGTGATAGAGACAAAATTTTCCAGGAGAATGTCCCCACTTACTCATGTCATTTACACACCTGAGGATGCATAAAACTGAGCAATCTGAATATAATAAGGCACAGACAATAAGTTTTGGTCTTGGACTAAACTATTGTACTATGATTACAGATTGTTTTTCAAAAAAATCTATTTTATCTCTTCTCATTTACCTGAATCTGATATTATGCATTTTATGAGCAGAGAGGGAAAGGTTCACCTTGGGTAACATTCATGCAACAACTGCAATTATTTCTAAAAATATCAGAACAAAAATAGTTTGTTTCAATGTGGTAGGTTTCTCTCGATTTAAAACTAGCTGCAATAAAAAGCTGAAAAACTTACCTTTATCTTTAAGATTCTACTTTTAGTAGAATGAGGGGATAAAGAGTAGCTATATGTGTTGATAAAATGATCACATATAGCTCTATGCTATAGAGCTATATAGCATAGAGTCTATATATATATATACATATATATATATATATAAAAGCCTATGTAAAAGGGGCAAACTAGAAAAATTAGAATTTTCTGCAGTGTGCATTTTAGCTGAACATTTATGGTGAAAATTTCAGAAACATTTGACGTAAACTACAGAGGACTTGCAGAAATGTAATAAAAAGGAAGAAGCCTGCAAAATAAAAAGCTAAATTGTAAGAGGAGTGAAAACTTTCAGTCAATGAAATAATTTCACCCAAAGAGTATTCAAAATCTGTGCAGTACATTATTTACAAAGCTAAACTGTAAGGTCACAACAGTTTATAAGTTAAATGAGCTAAAAAAAATTAAAAAAAAAGCCAAAGCCAGCTGAAGTACTAATGATAGCCTCAATGTTAGGACTAGCATCTTGACCTACAGTAACTCTATGCAGTGTGAAAAACCCATGTAAAAAAAATTGCTAAAGCTAAAAGAATAATTGTAACACCTGGGCTTGACCTACAGTCACATACTCCATCCAGTGTGAAAAAGACTCAGAAATGTAATAAGAAACATTTCAAATGTAAAACAGTTTACAATCTTCTGACAAAGCAAACATTTCCACGTACAAGTTGAAGATCATAAACAGTAATAAAAATGATTTTTAGCTCATCAAGGGCAGAGCAGCTTATTTGTTGAAAGATGTTAGCTACAAAGCTAATGTTAGATAAAATGCAGAAGGCTTTGAAGGGTTAGACTGGGAACCCACAGAGTATGCAAAAGACTGAGCATAATGTGAGCAGAAACTTGAAGAGACATTTTGGGAAAGCATCATTTCTAACTGAAAATACATACATGGAAGTAGTTAACTGTGAAAGACTGCAAAGCCTTTAGCGATTTCTTTCAGAAATTATGGGATGTTCTATTCATTTCAAAGGAGTCCAAGATGGTCACAAAAAGTTGCATATTTTCTAAACCGTCAAAGATGTCAATATCTAGAGACATGGCCATAATGTCCTGACTGAGCAGATATGGTAAAAGATAAATAGTTGAAATAGCAGAAAGTGTGATGAAGTAGGTGAAAAAAAGGAGGAACTCAAGAGTGTGAATGCCTAACAAACACAGCTGCATTGTGGAAAGATTAAATGATGATAAAATAAAATTGCATTCCTCACATACAAGCACAAGGATGTATAACTGGTTTAAATTAAAAAAAAAAAAAGCAAGTAACCTAAAATATTTCCCCCATTTCCTGAATGGTGATCTTTGCTCATAACTCATGGAGTAGTTATCAGTCAACTTGTGGAAAGATTTCAAATTCTAACCACAGTTAAAATGTGCGTGTTTGTGCATTCCAGTGTGCATGAACCTTTATTCCCACTGCTTTCAAAAGTTTGAACATGAAAGAGAAGAGAAAGATATGAAACATTTCACAAACTAAGCTGCTTACCGAGTGTCATTTTTGGATGTATGTTCAAATTAAAAGTGATGTATTTTTGTTGTAACCGCCAACATCCAGGGAATGCAGTACGGCCACCTCAGAAATTTTAAGTCAAGCTATGTTGTTGTTTTTTTTGCTACCTGAAAAACGTTTTCAAGGCAAAGCTATGCTTTTGATGAAGTAGGTTTCTCTAATCAGTCATTTTCTGGAGCAGAATTTGCACATGAGGAAATCAGATGAACAAACAGTGTTAACTGTTTCCATTCATGCTCAGCTGGGAAAAAATCTGATTTTAGTACAGAGCTGCACCTTTTATCTTTAATATGTTGCACTGACTGTTCTTTCAAGCTAAATTTCCATTTAAATGTTTACATACAACATTGTGCGAAACATAATCGCACACTAGAATTTATAGAATTTTATTAAAATTATACTCTTCTTGATCTCAATGAAATGTTTGTGGTTGTAATGTGACAATAAAATAAATAAATTCAAAGGCTGTGCATGCTTCAGCACTTTAAATGTATAAAATGTATTGAATCTGTAAGAAAAGGGAGATATTTGGCTTCAGAAGTTGTGGTGTTCAGTCAGAGTGGACCAATTATGTTTAACTTCACTTTGGTCATGAGTGATTAACACTCTGTGGGGTGAAAAAAACCCAGATAAATTTCATATTTCTAAAACCTTGGATGGAAATGTGAGGGAATTGTCTGATGATGCATTAGCATTCAAGCAGTAAATAGCTGGAGTGGAAAACCTTGGCTCAGCTGTCGGCTGCACCACAGGTTTTAAAAGTTTGATTGATTTCCCCAAACTTGATGGATTTCCAAGAGGACAGAGAAGTGTATAATTATTTCCCATCATTTCAGAATATGTTCATTCTTCTTGTAAGTAGAAGTAAAGTGGTTTTCCATATTTCACAGTTTAGACTCTCACTCGACAACAAATGAATGTCTGAGACAAATACAGGCTTTGTCATGTCACTGAGCAAACAGGATTCAGTCTCTGCTCCGTTTGGTTATTTGCTTTATATGTTGCTTTGCAACTATTATGAACCTTGATCTTTTACCCATATTCTCATATTTTAAAAATAAACTTGTATTTGCTGTAGCTACACCAGTGCTGTTTAGGCAAAACCAAAAATTAAGCAAATGACTGTATGTCATTGTAAATTGTATTTGGTAGATCAACACAATGTTTACATGAATTGAGAGAAAAACATCTTTTAATAAAATTTTCTGAAAAGTTTGCTGTGCACCTTTCACACTCCACCAGTTTTGCACTTCTTGACAATGAAGTTTGTGCTCTTTCCTTTTTGCAAATAAATAACTCAAACAAGAACCATTTAAACCAATATTAATTTTTTAGAAGGTCTTATTGTCTCTAATAGCCATCATTTGAGAGTGGTTAGACAGGAAAGTAGGTAACAAAAGAGGGGAAAGACATGCAGCAAAGGTCATCAGGCCGTGACTTGAACCTGTGACGTCTGCGTCAAGGACTAGAGCCTCCATGCGTGGGTTGTGCGCCAACACAGCACCCCAATATTAAGTTCTCTGAACACAAATTCTCTATTGAATTTAAGCTTATGCCAATCTAACCCATTTTTTATGTAACCCAGACTATAGCAGATTGTCTTCCTGAGTACAGTGTATTGAGTATAACACTATACTCATCCCTACATAAACACTCACCAGTTTTCTTGTCCCTGCTGAAGCTAAGTAGGATTCTGCCAGCATCGCATATCTTTAAACTGATGGTGTTCAAGGTGTCTAAAACCTTCTAACATGTGGACAAACATTTTCCATTTCACCTGGCCAGAGCTTTGTTCCCTACATGGCTTGGAGCAAACTTTAAATGAGACTTCAGTTTTCTTCTTGCCTCTCTTGCATGTTTGTGGAATGCATGGCTAATAGTTGTTCTCTCAGCAGATTCTTCCACCTGAGCTGTAGATCTCTGCAGCTCCCCCAGAGTTACCACGGCCCTTTTGGTTGCTTCTCTGATGAACGCTCTCTTCTTGCTTATTCATTGTTCTTCTTAATGCAGTTTGCTAAACCTTCACAGAACAGCTGGACTGATACTGAGATTAAATTTCCCTCCACTGCACTCGATCTACCTTTGAAGTGACTTTTTATGATTTTGTGTCAAGAAGTAAAAGTAATTGAGAACAAATGCATGCCACACTTTTCAGAATCTTATTTTTAAAATAAAATTTAAATACCATGTATTTCTTCCACTTTACTATCACATTGTGTTGGTATATCCAATGAAATCTCATTGAAATAAACAATATAAAGTTTGCAGTTGTCATTTGACAAAATGAGAAAATGTTCTCTCTCTTCCCATTGCACTTCCTCATTTGTATCAAAATTCTACCCTATAAAACATATGTTAATCATATGTTAGTTCATGGCCTGGTGAAGTCTTGAAAGTTCTGCTTTCCTTTCCTGTTTTCAGCAGAAGTTTCCTGTCTTTAAACAGCCCCTCCTCACATGTGCTCTGATTGATATCTGACCTCAGACTTCAGACACTCTGACTGAGGTTTCAAGCACGTTTTTTAAGTGACTGTGTGTGAACAATAAATGAATGAGACAAAGGCGCACATTGTGGGCAGTAAAAGAGAAAAAAACTGGGTCATTTCACACAGCCCCGTTGTTACCGGCTCACAGAGGAGACTACAATGAGTAATCTTCCCAGCAGCGCTTACACACAGGAGGACACATAGTAGCACAAAAGCAGCGGACCGACAGAGACGTGCTTGTCAGGTAATGTTGTCACCGCATTCCTCCCTCTCATAGAGGGCTGTACGTCAAGCTTCACTGCTCTGAAAAACAAACGCCCACACATGTACACATGAAACTATCTACTTCCTCTGACCTATCATTTGACTGCCTTAGGCTATAAGAGAAAGACACTACCGTACTTCTGCCCCCTCTCTTTCTCTCATATACATAAAAACATTTAGTTTCCATCTCTTAGAAACTAATTATAAAAGAGATGTGTTTTAGACAAAGCAATGCTTTAGGAATCTGCTTCCAAATCCCCCCGGCCCCCGGTCCTCCTAATGTGCCCCACTGCACACTCACACACACACAAATACCTCTACAGTGTGAACCCACACAGGCAGGGAAAAGTGTGTGATCCCACTTGTTGTTATGAAGCAGGAATCTGTGTTGTTTTAGCAGCCAGGGAACATTTGATTTGCTCAGCCAAGTGTAAGTTGAAGTGAGAGCGATAGGAATGTGTGCAGGGTTTGCATAAAACCCCAAACGGACAACATTAAAGAGAAATGCTGCACATTCATGAACATGAAGGGAATTGAAAGTTGCATGTTCTATTAAGACTCAGAGGGAGAATTTGATCTAAGACACAGACTGCAAAACTCTGCAGCAGAGAGAGGACAATATGCAACTAAGGAACAAACAGCACTAACCATTAAAGATGGTATCTACTGTTGATGACATGTACAATCAGTGCAGTGAAGTACTCTTGATTTCTAAACATTTTCACAGACTTACTCATAATCTTTTAATTAATCATTTAAAGTCCATAGGTTGTTTCCTGAGCAGGCTGGGTGAGATGATAGCACACTACATAGTCTAGTTTGTACTTAGAAATCAATAACAGTGTGTTATTAGAGGCCAAGAAAGTGACATGTTGTTATATGCGTGTTTGTATATGGAAATATACAGCAAAGACTTGTTTTGGAGCTAACAGGTTTTCAGCTAATGGCGCTTTCCCAGGTTTGTTGCCAAAGCACAATTTCATGTAACCAACTGTGTTATCTTTGTGATTTTTCATAGGTTCAAGCTAAAATAAATTGAAACAAACAGTTTTCTTCACAGGTTGGTAATGAAAAAGGCATTGTGAAATTTCCTGTTATTTGGACACAAAACATTGTTTCATTCCATAAATTTAGGGGAGTTTTTAGCACTGAATAATTCATAGACTGAGGGGTTTAATAAAGAGGAAGAATTCAGCTGTAAATGGTCAGGTACTCAAGAGCATTGTTGAATATCGCTTTAATAAAGACGTACAAGAAAGTTTGAGAACTAAAAAGAAAAGGAGAGGGAAGAAAATGGCAAATGAAGAAACCCAACAGTGTTAAGATCTCAACATGGTGTCAGTCATGAAAGTCAAAATGAAGCTCAGACTGATTCATGCAGCTACAGTTTGTTGAGCTGTGAGTTGATTTCTCATAGACAGGACTGGCTCGATAAGCGTTTTCCATGTTGACAGGCAATATGAGGCAGCAGTACATCAACCTGGAAATTTTCAGCATGTAAGGTTTTGTCATAGTAATTAAGAAAAAGAAAAGAAGAAAAAAAACTTTTTTTTTTACTTGCATGTTTGGAATTCAAGCTCTGAGTTGCAAAAAAGATCCAGAAGGCTCCCTGAGGTAGAAATCTCAAGTGTCAAATGATTGCCTCAAAATCCAATATGGCTTCCACATATTTGCAGTGAAGACATGACCGCAGGATTAGTGTATTTATATTTGCATCTGTATCTGTTCTTTTCTTAGTTTTTTAGTCAGTCAGCATCCAATAGTGCTGGGTGTATACTCTGTTGTATTCAACATGTTTCCACACTGAATAGACAACATACAGCTCAAAATGTTTGACGTCTGCCCTGAGCAAAACTTTCGGCTGTTCCCGCTGGTTCTCCGAGTTCCACCTGGATCTCAGCTAAGTTAACTATGATGGTATTTCCAAATCCAAGCTCTGACTTCACAGGTAAATGCAGCATGAAGCCACCAGGAGCTTGTTCCCAGTTCAGTGTTGTCAACTTTCCTGGGCGTTCACTTCTGAATATTCCTGAAAGCAGCTGAAGTGCCAATACAGATACTAAAATCTAGTACTTAGAGGACAACAAAGAGGCACACATGCCACACAATCATATAGCTATAGCTAGATATAGGCCATTCCTAGAGGAAAAGAGGCTGTAACTTTTAGGAAATTTTTGAAATTGAATTGCTGTTTTTTGTTTTGCATCATTAGTTTCAGCAATGTTCAGCTGTGTAACGAAAGCTGTCTGTTACTTGTCAGTCTATCGAGTTATTTCTGTGTAAAAAAAGAAAAAAGTTTGCCGTTGTGCAGACTGGATGGTGCAATCCAGACTGCAATTTCTTCTAAAGGCTTCCCCACTTTCATCGAGTCTCATGAAACATTTGGTGATATTTGTTTTTGCATCACTGCCTTTCCCACCAAAATGAGTGCCGCCACACAGACGCTCTCACTCAAATTAGCCACCTACAAATGCCGAGACAAAACGAAGCACACACATACTGGGGTGACACACACTTTGGCTATAGCAGCTTTGTAGTCTGTTTTGCACTAATTACTGTTGGAGAAAATGCACAGTTGCAGGGTTCTGTGAGTTTTCCTTTCTTGTGGGAGTTCTTCCTTTCATTTTCCTGCTTGTTACAGCTCCAGCTCAGGTATACCGAACTCATCATCGCTCAGAGATTTCTATACATGAGGTTAAACATAAAGCTTGCCTGAAGACTGCAGCATGTCCTATTAATTACTGTATAGGAAATGACAGTGTCTGTTTAAGCTACTGCCACATCGAGTCCATTACAAACAGCTTTTTACTGCCTAAATGAGTTCAGTTTATAGTGAGCACACACTTCCTCCTATCTTGTTGGCGTCAGCAGACGGATTTTATGTCATCCATCAGTCATGGATGAATTGTTACTTTCTGCTGAGACTTATGGTTGAGGGGGATGTGTTTGTAGCAACAAAAAATGCTGCGTCTGTACACACGGTGTAGGAGGTCCTCGAGGACATCTCCAAAAGAGCAAAGCATACTCTACTCAAACTGCAAGTGAGTTTTGAAGAGTCCTCCGCACATTCTCCTGGGGTCCCACTGTTCGGTGTGTGATCCAGGTTCCTTTGACCACTTGGATTGATAAGCCACAGCGGAAGGACAAGGAAGCTCTTTTGAGATTATCTCAGTGTAGGTGCAGATAATTGTTCAAATAAAGTCCTCCAGTTGCAAATTCTTCAAACTAAAACTGACAGGTAATTTACTATACAGATTTTTTTTTTTGTAATTTGGTTTCTCAAGCTTTCTCCTGCAAAAGTATTCTTGCGTATTATTATTATTTTTCTTTACTGAATCAAAGCCACAAACTTCAGGTTGCTTTATTGGGATTTTATTTGACAGTTCAGACCCTTTTTCTCCAATGCCCATAAATACGATCCACTAATGCAACTAATCCCCTACAAAACAGCTCAAACTCAGTTAGTATTGCTGGAATTGTAAAACTAGATTTAGGTGTGAACTTTGGAACATTTAAACATAAGTAGGCTTTCATAAGAACCAGAGGTCTTCAGGACCCACATGTGCTGCATGTTTTAGGTATTTTGTTGCTGCTTTACACCTGCTTTAACAAGCTTCTGCATCAATTCAAGTATGGGTA
Source organism: Alfaro cultratus (assembly GCA_903066825.1). Taxonomy (NCBI): domain Eukaryota; kingdom Metazoa; phylum Chordata; class Actinopteri; order Cyprinodontiformes; family Poeciliidae; genus Alfaro; species Alfaro cultratus. The sequence goes on from CAEFZX010028688.1 coordinate 15,179, forward strand.
ACTGACTAATGGACCTTAAATACAAAATGTGAGATGAAATATTGAAAAGCCATTTCTAATTTTTCTTCCACGTCACAAGTACACACTACTAGTCAGATAAAATCCCAATAAATACACTGAAGTTTGGGACTGCAACATGATAAATTGTGGAAAGGTTCAGGTGGTGTGAACACTTTTGGTCCTCAATATGCAATTGTCCACAGAGCTAATGGTAATGTATAATCTGTAGTCTTGCATTTCCCATAAAAAAAGGCATACACTTTACTACTGATAACATGGAGAGAAGAATAATCTTTGTAGAGTTGCATTTTGAAGAACGGCCTTCAGTGAGACAAACGTTACTCCAGCTAAAACAGCTTGAGGTTTTCTAAGGAAGCAGCTCATAAATGAGGTGACCCTTCTCATCTTTTCTTTCATCTTCAAGCCCTCGGAACAAGAATTAATAGCATGTATTTTACATGCAACAACAACAGACAGCCAACTCATTTCATGTTCTCTGTATTCATTTAATGTGCCCTGCAGAACCCATCTGTGAATGACTCAGGCTTCTAACAGTCGAGTTGTTTCTCCACAAGGAAAACCAACCTTGAACTCAAGTAATTCTATTCCTCCTCTGGAACCGATAAAAAATAACTTTTTAAAAATAATTTAGTCTAGCTCCAGACTGAGCTCGTGCTCTATTGAAAAAAGCCACCAATCAGTGTCTCCTCCTTCATAAAGAATTTTCCTTCAATATAGCTTCTACTTCAGAGTCAGTCTGACACATGGAAATTACTGTGTAAAACTGCTTTGCTGGTCTATTTGAATATCTTGAATACAGGGAGATAGTACAATTTGTTTTTACACATGCCCAGAGTTTGATTGAAGGACTTTTCTGCAATACAAACACCGAATTTATCTATTGTGTTTACTTGTCTTTTACTCTCTTTACAGAACCTTGCAATGACGCAGCTTTGACGTCGATAGGTAGATATCAACTGATCAGGATAAGAGATTATTAGCGAAGAGACACTTAACAGCAGTATTAGAGTTAACTGTTACACTATGGGATTTTGGCCTTCAGGATCAACTCACTAAGTTAGATTGAGCTCAGTGTTCATGCGTGACGACAGTAACTTTAGTTCAGACAAACCCTTGCTCTTTCAGCTAACTTTTGAATAAGTTTTACTAAAATCTGAACTTCTTGATACTTGCTCTGAAAAATAAAAGAAGGTTATTGCAAAGTAACAACGTAGCAATATTTTTAGTACTTGTAGTTAAGATTTAACGGGTTATGTAATAACTTTGTTTCTAGATTTTATTATAAACTTTGCAAACCTGAGTCCACATGAGACCATCACCACTGATGTCTCTTCAGTGTCTATGGTCAATAATCAAAGTATTCACGTCCCTTAAACTTTTTCACTTCTGTCATGTTAAACACAAACCTCTGTATTTCTTTGGAAGCGTAACTGTATTTTGCATTATCAAAATAGGAAATCCCAAAGCTTAAATATCACAAAAAAAGCAATTTGTTCTTTGTGGAAAATAAACATTTATAGTATAGGTTTGAAAATTGCTGTATTGATGTAATATTTTTCCCTTGCAGATAAAAAAGGATACTTTTTTCAGCAATACTTTTTATGACGCACCTAAAACTAGTGTGAAACAGGAGAGATATGGCCTTAAGGCTGTGTTTATGCTGTCAAAATGAATAGAACGTCCTTATTGGGTTGAAAGTTTTCAGCTCTGGTCATTTAATAAAATAGAAAATGCACTGCTTAAATACAACACGCCCCCCTATCTTTGCCACACAGCCATACCTCCCTTCCCACAAAATAACAAAATGTGCACTAAAGACAAAATACATTTATTGTGCTTAAAACATTTTTATATATACAAACTAAATTATTGATGTGTTTAGAAGCAAAGTTAACTTTAAGACTAAAATAACAGAAAACAACAAACCAAGGTACATCCCCCTCGCCGCCCGCCAGGCCGGCCTCTGAGCAGGGTGGCTCTGCTTTGTTTTATTTTTTATTTTTCGACTTTACGGCTTCAGAGCCTTGAGAGTAAATCACTAGGTTTAAACACAAAACTATACAAAGAGAAGTTTAAAATGGGTTTTCTTTGAAAAGTTTTTTGGAAAGCAAAAAAGGCAAGAAAATCAAATAAAAGGATTAAGTTAAATAAATTAGCTTAATCTAACTGTTTAAAACCAATCAAAAGTTTAAAACATCAATCACTCTCATGAATGTGTTGAAATATAAGAAAAGCTGCTCCCTGAGGCAAAACCTCAGCGAACATCAATTAAAACGTCTCTGCGGCGCTCATTATTGATGGTCACCTCCCTTTCTTTGAGCTTTTCTCCAGCACCCAGTCAACAACCTACAAACAGAGACAACAAACAAGTCAGCGGGACGGGAATTATAAAAAGAAAACCAAACCGGTGGATGATGGCGTAACCTGTTTAACATTACTGCTGGCTGCTTTCTTCATTTCTTCATGCAGACCCCGAGATGTCTTCAGATCCTGGGAAGATTCAAAAGTACAAACTTATTAAAAGAGGAAACATTTATTGAAAGTAATATTATTCAAACTCAGTCTAAGCCTAAAGTAAAGGCCAGCAATTCCAAAAACAACACAGCTTGCTGATGAACATTTTTTTTAATTTTTATGAACATCATTATAGACATTAGTAGTCTTTTTCATTTTCAAAATTTAAACCCCTACAGTGTCAGCTTTAGAAACCAAAGAATGTGTTCTCTTGGTAAAATGTGTTTTTGTTACACCTGGGTCCTTTTAAAAACTGCCAAAGAAATGTTAGATAACACATTTGTTCCAATTTTTCTTTTTTCTTTTATGAATGCTATATTCTAACTTCAGTTCTCACCATACTAACCCATCAAAAGTCAGTTTTAGGGTTAAAAGTCTCTCTTTTTTTGATGTGGAAAAAACGCCCACACATTTAATTTCTTCTGTAACATACATGCAAATCACAATTTTTGAGGAGTGAGCAATCCGGCTCTGGGGGAGTTTTTTCTTTTGCACAAATGCACTGGTAAGAAGTTGGGAGGTCCTTGAATTTCCAAGAAACATTTATTCCCATATATTTTGATTTTTTTCAACATTGTATTACTTTTCTAAGAAGGTCATAAGAAACTGCAAGCAAAAAGACAGGAAAAAAAATTATTTAATAAAAAAAATCTGAAACTAGCATTGAAATTACAGTGGCAGACAAAATAAAAAGTGTTAAATAAAAGGTAAACAATGGCACAGTGAGGGCATTAATGAGACAAACCTTGAGATAGAACTTGGAGATATCAAACAGTCTTTTGCTGCAGGCCTCGAAGCACTCATGCTCGACAGCGATCCCATGGTGTTTGAGCGTTTTAGCTACAATCTCCTGCAGCATCTGAGGAGGAACACACACTTTTGTATTAGTACATCTGTGGGAACATAAAAAGTAGTTGTGTTTATTCCCCAACCACCTAATGCAAACTCAGTTCACAGAGACTAATTTTAGCATAGTTTTCCTTTTAAAAACAGTGAATGTCAAAGTGTCTTTACTTTAGGGGACTGAGGGGGGGTGACGTTCTTACATAAATACTCGCCTTTTACATTCACAGAGAGAACTTGCAGGTACAAACATGGAAATATTTCACTGGCGGTCCTGACAGGGAAAAAACACATTCCTGAAATAAATGGATCCGCCTTTAATCTTGTCACAGCAACGGTTCTGAGGAAGCGCCATAAATTATTGTGAGAAATCATCAGTGCTTTTCAGTCTCTGGAGGAGTGGAAAAGCAGCGTTTAATCTCTGTCCTGAATAAAGAGAGCGATCATTGTTTCTGAATAGAGCCAACTGTTCTCCTCTTCACTCGGGTCTGGACGGTAAGCGTGTTTGCATAGTAATCGGAAATCAAAACAAGCGAAGGTCGGGAGGCGGAGCGCGCGCCTAATGTTGGATCTGTGACTCCATGCCGAGTCCTGCGTGGATTTCTGAGCGTGAATCCCATGGATGAGGGACAAAACTCTGTGTGGTGGCTGTGGAGGCAGGGAGTTGGTGATAGTAAAGTTTTAAAAAAAAAAGTGAATAAGCCGCAGCATTACAATGCAACCCACACAGTCAAAGTGAATTGTGCAGAATATAAAATATTTATTTTTGCTGGAGCTGTTGCATGGCTCTCATCTGTAGCATCCAGACAGACGGTGGGTTTGATTGTGTGTCCATCTGCCACCAGAACTGGTGGTTGGGTGGGGGTGGAATATTCAGTTGTTTACAGAGTTTTGTAAAAACTAAAAATGAATTGTGTAAATACTGTGGAGATTTTATGGGAAGAGCAAATCTTAACGTTGAAAGATTCAAGATAAAAAAAAAAACAACTAAGATATCAAGCTGCAGGCTCAGCTTCGGCAGGGCAGCAAGTGTCAGCTGTTTAAAAGTTCAAAAAGGAACAGTACGCATTATTTATGCCATCTTATATAGTTCAATAATTTAAAAGATTCCCATGGTGTGAATAAATGTGAGCAGTATTTAGAAGAATGTATAAAAGCCTATCTTTCATAGTAAGCATCTGTTGTTCTGACAACATTGAGAGAAAAATGAAAAGCAGTAACAGAGTTTTAATGAGCATCAATCCAGCTCAAAAGTTGTATAAAAACAGAGGGTTTTTGTACTTTTGAGATGTTTTTCTCACAAAGGACATTTTTCAGTATGCAGATTTTTTTCCTATTAAATGGAAGATTGGCATTGTATTTTTTTTTTTTGTTGAAAAAGATTATGTTTGGTTTGAGAGAAAAGAAGTGTCTCTGTTTCAGTGTGACCAATAATTTTCCCCGCTACGTTGGAAGAAAACACCTGTGAAAGTAAAGATATCGCTCTGTGCTGTTTGTCCTTTTTCTACAGATTATCTATATTTATCAAAGGCATGATTGGCACATTAAAAATATATATAACATTTTCTTTCTACAGGGTTCAATAGTTAAACTACGCTCAAGAATTTTTAAAAACAAGAAAAGGGTGAAAAAGTAGAAATTTACTGAGGATTTATTTTAATCTACACATAGCCAAATACACATTGATGCATACACCCCTATAAATGTCCTTTAGAAGGATGAAGAGAAATTTCAAGCTTTTCATAATTGAATTTGTGAAGCTCATATAAAATAGTAAGTCTCCTTGGACTGCCTGGACTTTTAAACACAAGAACAACCATGTTTCAATCATCCAACACAATTAGTCTCCCTGAGATTAAAAGAAACTAATTAGGATGTTAAAGAATAGTCCAGGAACCAAGAGCAAGGCTCAAGTCTAATAAATGAAAAATACTGGAACACTGGTGTCCTTCTGCACAGTGAAATAGGTTTTAAATCTGCATGAGTGAAAGCCATCCCTGTAAGAAGTGTGCTTGGAGTATTGAAGGTCAAGTTTTCAAAGCTAAGAAAATTGTACAAATTGTCAAACATAGTTGTGGGAGCATCATGCTGTGGGGGTGCTTTGTTGCTACTTGTACATTAAACAATGTTGAATAAGGGGAAGCACAACTTCACCCGAGAAGCTAATAAATTAACTTGGACACAGTTGGATAAAGATCCTGAATGAAATCATAAGTGATTTTGTAAAGCATAAAAGTCTGTTGACAACAAAAAGAAAATCAGTATAACTTCCAAATTAAGGATTAAGACAAATGTTGGTAAAGGAACGCTGTCATGTTGCACAAAGGTAAACTAACCAGCATAACGAGGCATAGATCACTCACCCTGTTGTGTTTCTCGGAGCGAGACTCTTTGGAAGCTTTGTCCTCGGCTTGTCCCTGAATGACCTTCTGCTGGTGGAGTTTCAGTCTCTCTGGACATGGGAGAGTCACTAAACATGCAGAGTTAAAATGGAAGCATTAATGTGAAGGCATAAAAGCTATTTTCACTCTGAAACAACAAAATAAATTTAAAAGAAGAGTCGTGACACAGCGGGTCCCTTGTTTCTTTCAATTCTTTCCTGCTCCAAATGTTCTTATCCTACCTGATGACAGTCTTGTTGCTGAGGAGAGGCTCGTACAGGAAGAGGCGGACTGGGATCTGTTTGCTTGTTGCCGTAGAGACCTGATGGCGGGATGTGTGCCGCTGCTGCCGCTGCTCTGCGAACACAGCGAGTCACTGCTCTCCGACTTCACCAGCCTTGATGAACACAGAGAGGAGCAAACCTTAACTTATGATGTACTTCCAGGATTCCCCTTAGTTTTACTAAATCAACTCATATTCCACTTCCTCACACAAGAGGAATATTAAACATCAAACCTTTTGCGAGGATAACCTCCAGCTATGTCAGTGTCCCAAGACCTTCGTTTCAGCTGCGCTACATCGTTGTTCTGCAGGGTCTCTCCATCGGGAACACTTCCTGGTTCTGACACAACAGCAGGTGAGGGGGCTGGGCTGAGGGCAAAGGGGAGAGCAAAGGGCTCCTTGGAGCAGGTCGTCTGGGTCTCGTAGCGAATCAGACGGGACTGGAGGCGCACAAAAGCCTGGTCTCGGTCCAGGGATCGCTGCTTATCCAGGCAGAATCTAAGCAAACAGAGACAGCTGGGTCTAAATCGGAGCCTCATCACATTTAATCCTTTAGAAGTTGCTGTCACGACAGAGCAATAAGGGTTTTATAGAAACTGACTCTATGCCATGGTAATGAGCTGATGAGGCAATGCTGAAGGGCATCTTGCTGATTGTCCTGGGAGAGAGGTCTGGTGACAACTGGAGCATGTTATTGCTGTTGGGAAAGAAGACAAGGAGCAGCAGACATAAAGAGAGACACATGAGTAGGCAGAAAATCAAAAGACCATAATATTTTGATTAAACTCAATTTTCACAAATCAGTCAATCAATCAAATTTTATTTGTATAGCACACTTCAGCAACAAGGCATTTCAAAGTGCTTTACATCATATCAAAAACAGAAACATAATGCAACATAGAATCAACAGTAAAAAACAATAAAAACGACAATAAAAACATGACATTTGACAAATGATGACGATGATGCTCTACCCACCAAAACTTGCTAAAGACCCTGTGAGTAATGTGGCAAACATTTGCATTCAATCCATTTTAATCCTGTACCACCAACTACCTTCAGCAATCAAGTGGATGAACCTGTTGACTGGTAAACTTTGTCCTTAGAATGGAATTATTATTGAAAGAAAAATAATAAGAATTTCAGTTTTTTTCTTTGACTCGAGTCAAGTACGGTTGGGCCCTGAACTTATACCGGGCACCAGAATAAACATTAAGTACGTGGTAATTCTGTGAGAACAGTCTTTAAAAACACAAAATGAAGTTTCTCAAATGTAAAAAAAAATCTGTTTCCATATGAATATCTCAGACAGCTGATGTTAAAGCTTCACTCTTGGTGCTCAATTTAGAGATGCTTTACACCAAGTCAGGGGAAAAAACCCATTAGAAACAGAACCCCTAGAACCTACCCTCTGTTTATAGCCAGCGGTTGTAACTCCCCTGTGGGCAAGCCATCAGATGTGAAGTGCTTTAGAAGTTCTTTGGCATCTAGTAAAGCAGATGAGCCCCTCAGGCTGTCTTTAGGGCCCAGGAGGCTTTCAGTGGACCCGGGGCCCAGCAGACCAAGCCTAAGAGACATATAAATATAAGAATGATAAATACCTTTACTCTAAGAATTAAAAGCCCACTCTGGGGAAAACCTTACTCACCTCTTCCTCTGCCGTTTTCTCTGCAGGTTTTCTATATTGTGGAGGACGGTTCTCTCAGGCCAATCAGATGGTTGTTGGGAGACAGTCTGTAACTCTGGAATAAAAATAATACAGTTTAGAGCTGGATTTAAAAACTAGACAAAACAAGTCTTAAGTTTAAGGTAACTTCCAACCCAAGCTTCAATCATTTGCAGCCTTTAAAAGCTTTTCCTTCGATCTGCCTTGTTTAAAACTTCTCCACACTTGTCTGCTGTGTTCCTCAGTCTTCATGATGCTCTTTGTTCACTAATGCTCTCTAATAAATCTCTGAGGCCTTTCCAGAACTACTGAATTTACAAAGAACAGATGATTTCTGAAGACAATAAAAAGGTTGAAATATAAATGGACACAACACACGATTCAGATATCCTGGGAAATCATATATAACTTTCTTTTAGCTTTACAATAATTGGTTATTTTGATTCCATCTATCATAAAAGTTTGCTGTTCCACTATGATAAACTGTATGTCGCGGCTCCAAGCTTGGCTTCATTTTAACCTCCATAAACCACAACCTCAGGTGTTCTCTTGGTAAGTCATTCTGCTCTCACCCCAAACGTTCGAGCGTACAGAAGCGCATGACTAGAGAGAGGAGAAGCAGGGAATATCTATCATTTTTTAGATGCAGATGGAAAATAAATTTCACAGCTCCTTACAAGAAACAAAAGTCCTGCTGTCATAAAGAATCAGCAAAACATTATACAGGTGGCATTATATATTAGAGGTGAAGAGAAACCCACATATCATGAAAGCAGTTTCAGGGAGCAAAAGCTGGTGCATGACAAACAGACAGAGCTACAGTGCCGTAAGCTGCATAATGTAAGCAACAAGAGCTGCGTGATGGATTACAAGAGTTATCTGAACTTTCCCCTGATACATGTCAACACACAGAGCTTTTGGCAGGATGGGAGTCTGAAGGAATGAACACGAGCTAAATATTACCAACTCTGCACATTTCCTTGTGTTTGGAGAAGAAAACCGTAGGTAACAGTAAACAGGACAGGCAGTCAACGTTGCTGACAAACGGCTGGAATGAACATTGCATGCACAGCGATAGACTGAGGGAGAAAAGTGCTTTCTGTGTGAAGAGATGATGCTTTACCCTAAAAGTTTATCAACCCACACCTCCTTTGAACACAGGGTGAAAAGGGATTTACAGGTAAATAAACAAATTTGCCCTTTAGACTGCTTGTCTCCATATGCTGTCAGCAGCGCATCAAAGCTGTTCCTGATTTTTTTTTTTTTGCAAGTGCTTATTTTGTGTAATGTTCAGGAGCACTTTATTTATGTGAGTGGCACAGAATACATAATATACAAGATACACAATAATGCACACTTTCTGGGAAATGACTGGATAAATCAAGCAATTGCTCAGCTGCGACAGTTTCTCTTAATGTTATGGCACATGCTGAGCGAAAGCCTCAACCTCCAAGCAAAGACGATTAAACTATGAAAATAATGATGGACAGTAAAGTGAAAACTCATTTCCAACTGATATTAAAGCATTTATGACATGAAAGCTGCTTGACATCTGGGTCTACAAGCCCTAAAGCTAGAACTGCTGCTACCTTCACCGCACACATTTAGCTTTAATTCTTTTCAATACGGTTCATTTGTAAAATCATAAGCTACTGCTTTCTGAAATGGTCACCCAATGAGGTTGCATGTTGTGAAGACTGATATGCTAAACAATGAGCAGCATAAGTAATGCGTCTTTTCTAGCAAGCAGTGGGTTGAACTTTCTGTTTTCTAGTGGAAAACAACGGACTGAAGAAACTGAATTCTAAAGAAGGCGATAAATCTTATTCAGAGAAGAATAGCTTTTATTGAATGTTATCATAAAGCATTTTCTTTTGTTACACTGGGAAAACTGTTGAAGGCAATCAGACAAAGTTAAAAACAGCATTTGAACACAGCGGGATAAAAAAAAAAGAGAAAATATGTGCAGGTTTGAATTCTGTGTCAAAGCAAAATGTTGAGCTGCCTTGTCGGTGGGATTTTCTTGGTTCATACCTGTACGTAGTGCAGGCTGCTCATTTGTCAGACATTTTTCAGCGATTGGAAGAATGGAGTCAAACATCTTGAGGTACTGCTCCCTGGCAAGATTCAATATGGCCTTCAAGTCATTGACAGGCACTGAACACGAAGCTGAAGTTTCTTCTTTCTGCCCTGGTTATAAATAAACAGAGGCAGGATTTTGTTTTGGCAACATGTTAGATTTGGGTGGAATTCACTCCAAAACTTGGACCTGTGTGATTTCAAAGCTGAGAGCTAATATGTCACACTAACAGTCACAGTGTTTGGTGTGAAAATAGTTATTGGAAGAAGAAGGTAATGCTAGCCATTTTCAGTAGCAGTGAACTGTTTAAAAATCAAATCATATAGAGTAAAAATGCATTCAGGCTCTTACTTTCAAAAAATGAGAATTCAGATAATAGAACGATTGAATGTGTTACAGAATAGTTGATCTGTTTTATCCTTTCAAACTATCTCCACTGGTACAAGGAAAATTAGGAAATATTGGTAGTCGTGTGGAAATCTGAAAAAACTGCCAGGATCTACTTTCTCTGGTAATGCTAATTATGATCACAGCTAACATTCTAAAAATGGTTTATAATATCCACAAAGTAATAATATAGGAATGCACAAATAAACTGGCCCTGATTTCCAAAATGTTTGGTGATCGGCCGATACTCACTTGTGAAAATGATCTTATCTACATCTGCAGAGGTCTGAAAATCAGCAATTTCTACAATGTTTAGTGGCTTTGGAATTGCATTTAAAACAATGTATCAGCCAAAACTGGAATCGGTAGCTCAGGCTTTTTAAAGTCATTGGCCAGAAAACTGCAATCGGTGCTCTCCTAATATAATCTCCCTCTTTGTTGTAACATAAAAGTAAAACCTTCTCTCACACAGTGTGACGTTGCCTCTGTTTCTAGAGGCTAGAAAAATCATTTAAATCCTATTGATAATAGTTTTGTCGAAGAAAACGTAATCACCTGGTATAAGCTCGCAAAAACTTAAAAAGAAAAAAAAAAACTGACTGGTCCAACAACATTAAAAAGGAAGGTCATTTAAAATGGTAAGAATTGAACTGCATTTTAATAAATTTTTTATTTTATCTAGTAAGTTGCACAACCCAAAATGTAGGCTTATCTGTGATTTTTGAAGTTTCATGGTTAACAGAGAGCTGGTGAAACATAAAGAGAATCATAAATGAAGCTCTTGAAACACACAAGCCTCAGCTTGTACAGTGACCACACACACGCTGCAGAGACACGCCGAAGAGCACAAAAAGGCTCATCAATCATTGGGAGAACACTTAACTCACATGCTTCATAATAATCAGAAGAACTTCAGAGGAAACTGCTGAACTTCTGCAGCTGGCCCACGTGCTATTTCGCTATGTGATTCCATGTTTAAAAAAATAAAAGCCTAGTAATCTGTCAGAAAGTTCATGGCTTTTTAAAAACTTTATACAATAGTTTTAGACAAATAACACCCAACAAACACAATCTCTTGTAATTGTAACTGCATAAAATACATTTTCAGTTTTTCCTTCTTAATTTATCATGTTCTATTTCACTTACTAAGATATTCTTTGAGAACCAGCGCCTGAACCTGGGCCACCTTTCTTTCCCTCCTCAGTAGAGAATCTCCTTGGAGACACGACAAAGGATGGAGGAAGTTGCCGTCGGCCTCTCCTGATCAAAGAGAGGAAATTAAAGAAAAAGGGATGAAATAATAGATGTAACTGTAGATTACTCTTTTCATTGTTAACATAATTAAAAAGACGGATTATATTTTGTTAGATGTTGTCTGGATTTATGTCTTCGACAGTATGTAAAAGTGTATGTCATTTGTGTTGGACGAGTTGACCTGATAGTGAAAAAACACAATCTTGTCAGATGTGGAAATGTTTAAGGCCATACAGACAAGAATTAAGGATAAATTAGGCATAACATTATGACCCCTGCTCAATAGTAACTTAAGGCTCCATCTGAAGGTGTGATATGCCGTCTGACAACAAGATTTTAGTGGCAGATCTTTCACGTTTCGAGGTGTGGTCCAAGATACTCATTTGATTGGATATAAGTCTGATGAATTTGGAGGTCAATATCACACTTCAAACTTGAGCTTGTTCTGGTTCTACTTTCAGAATCAGTGAGATGTTTTAAAATAATTGAGCCCAAAAGCAATTAGACACTAAAAATTTTATTTTAATTTCTATGGAGCCTGTTCTTCATTCACATTCTGGCCATTTCAGTGCTTAGCCACTTTGCACTCCAAGTGGTTGGTTTAACTTTTATATTTGATTTTCAATGTGGGAACAAAGAGGCCAAATTTTATGCCATTTGGGAACATTTTGTCAAATGGATAAAAAAATAAAAAAAATTTAAAAAAAAAAGCATATATTAACAGATGCCAGGAAAGCTGAGCCTGTAAATGGTAAATCGGCCACAGGTCATTGCAAAAATGGAGTGGTACACAGAAGTGACTTAAGAATCAGCTTTTCCAAACAACAAATACTTCTTTAATATAAAGGACACCTTCACTTTGCATTTTAAAGCTTTTTAACTACAAAAGACCGTGTCTTCAAGGTTGCATAAAATGTTAGCAACAGCACCAACTCACTAGAGGAAACCTCACAGCAGGGCTGAAATCCCATGTAAAGCCAAAGAGAAAGACGAGAAACTTTGAGCCAAAGGACTTTCTTACATGTCCACTCCTCTAGATACTAATAACCAAACTGAGCCATCCATCTACAACAACTCCATTTCTCGTAAGCATCACTCTTCTACTTCTCACTCCCACAAATTCTCTCTGAATAATTCTTATTTACCCCTTTTCCCTATTATACTGTCAAAATGACAAAAATAATAATAGCAAACACAACTAACTTGTGCTTTTAGAGACAAGAGGAGGAGAAAGGAGACAGAAAAATGGGGACATGTGGGTTTAATAAAGTGAGTCTGTGGAGTCCAACACTATTAAAGTTCAGTTTACTGCAATATAGACAAGAGGTGACTCATGACAACCGTCAGTTTCTGCAACCATGGTGCTTCCATTTTAATAAAGGTTAGGAGTTTGGAGCAACACATTAAACAAATGACTACCTGATATTCATTCATCTGCAAACATTGACAAAATACTCATATATGAGGATAGTGCAACTCTTCAGCACAGGAAGTTGATAGCTTAATTTTAAATGGGTTTTTTTAGAATCAGAAGATGCTGATAGTCAGGCTCAAAATTAAAAATTTATTTTATTCAACCGAGAAGTAGAGAGGCTGGCGTCTATCAAAGAAGATTCGAAGTATCAGTAAATGAAGAAAAAATATTTATCGGCTTTTCTCAATAATCAGTGGCAAAATCTTTATTTTTATTACAGCTATTAAACCCTTCTTCTAATTGCAGGTTTCAGCAAGTAGACTGGCAATATATCTTTAATGATGAGCCCCAAGTCTTTGTGGCTGGAGCGCCTCTTTACCATCACCGTAATCTTTATTCACATTTAGTAATGCCAACTGCCTGAATCATGCAATATTTTTTTTAACAGGAAATGCTAAAGGTTGCTAATTGCTCACTCAGTAAACATGTTGACTTTAATTTGAAATAAAATTAAAATCCTGTTTAACTGCAGGGCTGTTTGACAGAGACTGGTCTCTCTCACACAAAATTATGATAATTATGATCCATCATGACAAAAAGGCTCCTTTATGCTCCCATATAGTTACAACAAAAGGAAAATTTCAAATAATAGAAAGAAATATATATCCTGAAATATCAAAAAATTGACACGGTAAAATAAGTTTAAAATTAGCTTGTAAAACTTGTCCATTTAATCCTCTGGAAACCTATTAAGAGAGAACCCTAGATTTTAATGTTCTAAGCCATTAAAAAGCAAAACAATGACAAGATATATGTAATTAAAACCCAGCAATAAAAAAGAGAACAAGAACAACAGGTAGAGATCATAATGACACTTTAGATCAGTCAGATTAGTATTTAAAAATTCAGAGAGCCAAAGGAGTCATTACATCAATTTATAGCTCTGTTGCAAGATATTTCATGCTTGGTGAATGATAAAAAAAAAATAAAAACACAGCTTCTTCCTGCTCTGAACAACAGGGGGGGGGGATTGTTCCTTTTGGGGTTTTTTGAGAATTTTTTCGCAATAAACCTTTCATTGTTAAAACAGTAAGAATTTTTAATCTGTAAAAAAAGGCCATTATTCAGCCACAAGATAAGTGACTGGTGCAATTCAACTTAGTTTTTATAGAAAGGTGCTGAGTGAGAACACAATGTGCTGCATTTAGAGAGTAGCAATTGTACAATTGGTGGATGTGAATGGATGAATGAGAAACACGCGGGGAAGGTCTTAGTGGAATCAAGGATTAAAATGAAACACATGAACAGAGACCATTATACCTCATTCAACGACTTGACCAACAAACCATCTGCTCAACTAATGAATTCAAATGATTTACAACCGTTCTGAAACAAATAAGGTACATTTACAAAATATGTTATTAGACCTGTCTACACAGTCAATCTAACCCAATGGGACACAAAGGGTACAAAGGCTCAGTGCATGAAATAAAAATAAAGACAAAGGTCAAGATTTCAGTAAATATTCTTGACACAAAAACACGGCAGCCTTATCATATAAAATACCTGATGAGAAAGGCTTCTCCCTTAGCAAGCTGGAGAAGGTTGCCATGGCAGCAGCTCCATTAAGTTGACTGTGTGAATGCATCAACCTGACCCTGCAGGTACCAGAGCCGACACCGTCCGCTCCCTGGACCAGCAGGAAGTAGACTGCGCGTTCACCTTTCACCTCAACATCGGGCACTGCAGGACAAGATGATACATAGAGAGTCAAACTATAGAAAAAAACCCAAAAATGTTTCAGTTTTCTTCTTGGTTCGGTTAGTTTCACACAGCGATGCCTGTTTTGGAGGAGCTCATTAATAGTTCATTTCTACTTTTGTACTCTTAATAATAAATCCATTTATTTGAGGATCTAAGCACACAAAATACATCATCCTTGTTGTTCAATTTGCTGTATAAATGTAAATTTACTCAAGGTGAAGGTAATCATTTATTTCATGCCTTTCTCTGTTTTTCAATGCACCCAGCATTTTTGCTGTATTTTCCATAATAATTCATTATATCACCCTCGGAGGCTTCATTCCTAACAAAGTACCTCAATAATTCAGTGCAGATGCAGTTGATTTCAGAAGATGACAGGCCACATCTCAGGGGCTGCAAGTAATTTATTTCACAGCTTAAAAATGCAAAGTCATACCTAGAAAGGACTTTGGTGTGCGGGATAAACACTCTTTCCAGCGCTGGGAGCTTAGTTGACTGGCTGGAGGCTGGGTGATGGGTGTAATCATACAGGATAGGCTGAACAAAGCTCCAACCTGGGAGAAAGAGCAAATAAATATGAAATTGCCCAAAACCTCAGTCCTTCAAATAGCATGAAAAACGTGTCTCCTCGATTTAATCCTGCTATTCACAAAAGGTTTGTGAAAGATTTGACTGGAATTAATTAAGGTACAAGGTTGGATATTAAAATATTTGAAAAGGGGGTGTGCTGTGGTGGTGAAGGGGTTAAGCACAGCCCACATATGGAGGCCTCAGTCCTCGACGCGGCTGTCACAGATTCGATTCCCGGCCTGGTGACCTTTGCTGCATGTCTTCCCTTTCTCTCATTACCAACTTTCCTGTCAATTAACTATCAAATAAAGGCCACTAGAGCCAAAAAATCTTAAAAAATAAATAAATAAATAAATATTTGAAAAGATCTTATGTATGTAAACAGCACAGACAGCGATCAGTACCTTTCCACGGAGAGCACTCAGCTGGTCCAAGAGAAGCTTAGCTTTCACCGACTTCCCAGACAGGCCTCTTTTTATTTGTTGTAAAGGAACATTGCAAAATTCAGGCAACAGAAAACAGACTTACTCAGACTTAACTGTGATTTATTTTAATAAGAGGCATTTAATATGAATAGCATTTAACTTGTTCTTCAATAACCCTATTGTATTTTTTGAATTGCAACCATTCTAAAGCACAACATGGATGAAAAATGTTTTTTTTTTTTTGTGTATGTTTCTGTTCAGGCTTATTTTTTAAAAGACTACCACTGTGTATTATAATTAAGTAATTATTATATTTGGCTCTGGTTACTTTAATCTTTTTGCCTCATTAGGAATGCATAGTATTTTTTTGTACTGATGTGTAAAATCTTATAATTGAAAAAGAGTGTGCTGACCTTTACTATAAATGCATATTGAAATTAAATGTTATCAATTTTCCTTTTTATTCTTAAACACACAGATGCACATAGGCAGATGCATTAGGAAGGATACAACTCCAAGTAAGTGTTGGACATCAGAAAGGTTGGCAGTTCTGACAGATCAACCACCTGAACCAAGTCTAAAACTGGACCATAATAATGGAAGACCTGCATAACCAAAGCAAATAGAAGATGAGTGAGAGCAAAATATGTAAAAAAAAAAATCTTCATGAAAGAATGTTTTTTAAAAATAAAGTACACACATCTAAAAAGAGGAATAAAACCACAGCACATAGTACACAGAGCAGTGACAAGGTATGTGCATTCAATTCAACTTACCAAGGCCTTGTACCTTCAGCTGTGCCTCAATCCACCCTGAACCTCCAGCAGGAGGCGGGTCCACAGGACAAATCATCATGAGCTCAGTTATAGAAAAATGGAAGCAAAAATACTTCTTCCCCCAATATAGCTAACAAACCTGTATGTGAGTGTTTGCGTGCAGGTTATTTTAAAAGTCATTTTCCCAGTGGTGCTGAGGTATGATTGTTGTCATCGCTCTTTTATTTTTGTTCTTATGCCAAAACAAACTTTGCCATCTGTTTCTCTGTACAGGAATCTGATGAGATCACAGACACATGCTTTCTGTTTTAATCCCTACGGACAAGTAAATAAGCTGCACACACAACAAACACCTAGACACATCTAAACTTTGGAGCCGTTTTAAAAATTAGGACAGAAACACGCAAACATGCTATCGCAACAGGGAACCAATAAAATAAACATGCATGTACAAATTAATACTTACAAAATTTCCCTACATAACACTCACATAGAAGTAATGTTTACTTACTGATTGTCTAATTAATAAAACAGAAAGATCACCTCTTTATGCCCATAAAAAAAAGCCAAACATTAATTTGAGTTCTTTGGGAAAAGTCCTCTTTACTCTGTTTTATTGTTGGTACTTATTAATCTTTATAGTAAGCCCATTACTGCACTGCACTAGGCAGAGTAATGCAATTGTTACAAAACACATTATGATACAAAAACAAACTGTACAAGCAAAGCTCTTTATGAGTGCATATTGTCCACAGACAAACGTTAGGAACATTAGGAACATAACAGTCATAAACTACAGCAGTAATGGTTCTGCTTACTGAGTCTAACTGTGTCTGCAGAGACACAAGGACAGAAGCAACACCTGGGAGGCAGACACAGTTCATGTCTAAGATGGTGGCTGCTGCCGTGGCAAATTGAAACGTGGGTAAATGTTGAACTTTAATGAGAAGCAAAAATGTTTATGTAATTCTCTGTTTTGTAACAACTACTACAAACAACTGCATAGTAGTTTACAGCTTTTGATGTTAGGACTGGACATTGCACAGATCTGGCATTTATCTATGGTGAAGGTAAGTCTGTAGATATTTGGTAATTGTTAGAATATTATGGCAAGTGCAGCACAATGTTATTTTCTTTCAGAACTAAATAATACTAGCTGGATTCAACCTCAGTGTTACAAACATGAGAAATCACCACAATCACTTAAATTAACATTTTAAATGCAAGGAAATTATTATTTACTTGCTTTTAATATTCAAAACAAAAATATAGGAGGAAAAATGTCAAAAGCAGAAAACCTGACAGAGTGGACAAAGGTGATGAAGAAAAAATTCCCTCTTCAGACCCCATGGACAACAGAACTGAATGTATATAATAAAAATGTAATTTTCTAGCTGAATGGTCATGAGGAAGAAAAGAGGTCAGCACTTCTTTTTTTTGTTTGATAAAATCGATTTGCTTCAATTGTCTGAATGTTACAAGTTCCGCTATGCGATTAAAGGCCAGCAAGCAAGTGACCATTTTGACCTCATTTCCTTGCAGCCATCAGAAACCATTAGGAGAGAAGAGTGCATAGTCTCCATTCTACTAAACACTTGGGAGGTACGACAAGGTCAAATGGGGTTCCTAAGAACAGACAGAACAAGAATACAATCACTCTGCTCCTCCATTTCACCAAAACCTTCCCCAAGCTTCAGATTAACACACAAGGACAGAAGCAACAAAAAAGACTACATGGTATTAAAATATATTCACAAAAACAAAGCTCAAAGTAAGTTCAGCACTTAATGCATTTTTAACCTAAAGCAAAAAAATACAATCATCAGTGTTAAAAAGGTCAGGAATACAAAAATTTGGTTTTGAGAGACTTACCTCAGAGTTTACTTTGTGACCCGTGGTGGGAGCCTGGAAGAGACCCGAGTCTGATATCCGATGCGCAGGAGAGCGCAGGGAAAAGCCATCAAAGCGAAGTTCTGATACATACTGAGGCAAACACACACGGGAAGGAAGAAAATATTAAATTACTAACAACCTCTCTTAGTAAGCACAGCGGCTGCTAGAAATTAATTGCTGTTCTACACAAACCACATAAACATAATCCTTTTTTGTTATTGACTTTCCTCTCAAATGTCTTTTTAGCAAGTGCTTGTTACGCAGTATTTGCTGGAAAAAAGCCATGTTATGCAACTACCACATGGCAGTTTGTTACAGATACCAAGACCAGTTCATATAGAAGTACGAGCTGCAGCACAAGGCACTGAAGCGGTGTTGTTCCTTTTGAAACAAGGTTTCTTTAGAGGCTTCTTCTGTGTTCTCCTCTGTCCAACTGTGTACCTTTTAGCAAGTGGCAGCTGGAGCCCACTTACTTCTGAAGGCAGCAACTCAGAAAAGGTCACTTTAGTGAAGGAGAAGCAGGATGCTTGCCTCAGCAGACTCAACTGAGGCAAAAAAAAAGAAAAAATCCTCTCCTGCATGCAACGGAGTAATCAGCACCATGGGATATGGATGAATCATATATAGCAATTTAAACCTTGACAAGTGAGCAGTACTGCTGATGTTACAATACTGTCCAAAATCCTGGTAATTATCAGCGATGTTACACTGACACTAGTTCATAAATCAGACTGGACACTAAAGACTCAAAAGGTGTTCCTCCAGCTCCAACGCACATATTTCATAATTTCTTAAGGTTTCGATAGTAAACAAGCCCTTTCCACAGAGACCCATTGCCAACAAGCTGGGGTAAAAGAACATCAGAGTACCAGGCGTTCCAGATCACTCTCAGATGTTTATTTACCCAGGCCTTGACTTCTCAAAGTCTTTATGGCTGTAAATATTCCCTATTAACAGTAGAGTCAAATTGGGATCCTTGCCATTTTGTAGCTGAATTGCTTTTACGTCACCATGAATTAGTGGAGGATTCACTTGACATATTTTCCCATCAAACCCTGGTTCATGAAACTCAAGAGCCCTCAAGTGCGTTTAAAAAATCCTTTAAAAAAACTGGATTGAGTAAACTTTTAAAAAAGTTCAGAGCGTTTCATTATACACAGTGCACATTTCCTTGTTTAAAATTTAACAAGTCAGGACCATTATTGAACTCCAAGGATCAAGAACACTGCCAAGCATTTCAGATCTGTGACTTATTATGCAACTATCACAAGGCTGTTGGAGGTGTTAAAAGAAACCTTGAGCTCTCTTCTCTCAGAAGGTTGTGCTATGACCTTTAAAAACTAAAAAGTTCTCTTATACTAACAAAGTAATGTTTTTTTAAGAAAAAATGCTACATGACAGTACATTTCTGAGAAATTGACAGATTAAAAAATACCAAAGAAACCAACGAAGTTCGGACAAAATACCACAGGAGAAAGGAATATTCCAGCGTCTTTAACCTCATAGATCAGTGAGTTAATAAGGACACAGTCACAATGCCAGTGTAGACTTTGTAATCATAAGAAAATGTAATTTTCACTTAATCTTCATTCACTTGAAAGCTACATACTTTTCAATAGGGGTGCATTGATTTGTTGACACCCATTTCCTTAATTTTGGAAAATTGGTGATCGGCCGACTTTGAAGCCGCACTTATCCCCTGATCTCATCTACCTCAAGAAAGACCTAAAAAAAATTCAACCATTGTCCCCTGCTGTCCTGTAAGAGAGGTGGTAGACCGGCCCACCAGGTCATGTCTGCAGTTAATAACAGTCACCCCCCCTGTTGCCAACTTGGCGACTTTCTTGCGACATTTCAGACAAAAAAAATTGTATTAGCCAAAATCAAAATTGGCAGGTCAAGCTTTTTAAAAAAATAAATAAATAAAAAAAAATAAATAAATTTTTTTTAAAAATCGGTACTCGGCCAAAAACCTGCAATCAGCAAACGCCTAGTTTTTAAGCATGTAGATTTGGGGTGTTATTGTAAACACAAAAAATGTTTTGATATAGAAACATTTTAGTGTACAAGTGAACCTGGAGGCGACAGGTGGAATCCTCTTGACACAGTTTGGTTGCATGTCTGCTGCTGTAAAAAGCTCACACAGCATTTGAGGCTTGTTAAATGCTCCAGGCATTTGGTGAGCAAGATATACACTTTATCTCTTCTGCTAAAAAACATTTTGTTTATCCTGTAAATTTTTTTACAGTAGATTTAAAAAAAAAAAAACAAAGAGAAAAAAAAATTGAGCTACAAGTACTAAAGATACAGCTTAAAGACAAAAACAGCTCCTAAACATTTGTGCCTCGATGAAGCAAAAATGTCCATTCCCGTAAGCTTTGTTTAGCGAGATCCTTAGTGAGTAATTCTGCTAGGCTGCATTGGCCCGGGCCAGGCAGTCAGTGCTGCCAGCGTAGAGTTGGCAACACTAAGATATTTCCCATGACCTACAGATGACCTGAAGTAGTTACTCCATTCATTCAACAGCAGTAAAAGACCACTGCCCTCCCAAGGGAGAGACAAAAAAGTGTAAAAATTTACTCTCTAGGCTGGTCTGACTACATGAATAATTTGATATTAAAGGATACATCAACAACAATGGAAGCATACTTTAAGCCTAGAAACAGGAATTTGTCTTATAGAGAGATGCTATTTCATTAAGACTGGACGTAACAAATATACATTTACAGTGCAAATTCCACACATTCCTTACAAATTACACATTTAAAATAAATTCAATCTCATTCAAATATTAGAAGAAATATCCATCCGCAACATGGATAGATAGTTGTGTTGTGTTTTCGATTACGTTAAACGGCTTCTTTCTGAAGTTAAAATTTATTTTAAAAACTGAAACTTTTAGGTGTGACAAAAAAGAAGAAACATTTTAAAAATCTTTTACCATAGTGTGGATTCTCTTCTCAGAACCAATGAAAAAAATAAATAAATTAAAAAAATAGCGTTTGAGCATTAATTTTTCCCTGAAACTTCCCAACCAGTCTATAATTAATTACTCAATTACTCATGACTTCTTGATGCCTGAACAGTTAAAACCACACTTACATTGAGCAAAGTTTACAACTAAAGATGATATTTTCTAGTAAACCAAGACAAAGAAATCTTTGAGCTTGTATTCTTCAG
Organism: Alfaro cultratus; assembly: GCA_903066825.1. Lineage (NCBI taxonomy): Eukaryota > Metazoa > Chordata > Actinopteri > Cyprinodontiformes > Poeciliidae > Alfaro > Alfaro cultratus. Next base: position 36,630 of record CAEFZX010028688.1, read on the forward strand.
GCTTATGAAAATAACTTAAGGATTTATTGTTTCTTGTTCTCTTTAGTGTGCATTTATGCACATGTTTTTCAAAAAGTCCATATATTCCTGTGTGTGAAAAACTACCAACATAAAATTGCTGAGATGTGTAAACATCATCCAAAAAAACCTCTTCCTCTTCTTTAATGAGACGTCCCTTTTGGGTACCACCACCAGAGGTCTGAGTCACGACCACCCAACTCTACTGTTCGTCATAGTTATGTTGTTTTGGCCAAACAACAGTAAAGTTCCCTTAAATCCCAAAAATAAGAGAAATATGAAATACATTATTTACAAAGAGACATTTCTTTACTGCTTAATGTTACTAAGTGTATTCTTCTCTTAAAACTATGGGAAGAAAAAGTTTTGTTATGCTCTGTGTATGTTTTTGCATCCATATTATTTCACTATTGCGGATTTATTTTTGGAAGACCAGTAAATGAAATGATTATGAAGTATTTGTAATCATTAAAAGTTGAAAAGAGACAAAAAAGTGACAATTGTATAGAAACAACTGTTTTCTTTTGAGTCTATTTAAAAATGAACCAGTAGGTCAGGTTTTCTCTTCAGTTCTGTTTCTTCTTTATATCATTAATTTCAATCATCTCTACATATTCTTCCCAAAAATACATGGTTGTTTTCTGGCAAACTTAATAAAAAAAAATCCCAGTCCTCACCTTCTTTTCTCTGATAACCAGGCCTCCTCTCCACAGTTCCCTGTAGTCGATACAGTTGAACAGATCAGCAGGCTCCAGTAGTCTTGCACTCAGAGAGGATGCTACCTTTTCCCACCTGGAAGAAAGGAAGCAAAGCTTCCTCATTAAGTTGAGTTTTATATCTCAAAGCCTGATTCAGGTTCACCGATTCAAACAGGCATGGTTATTTTTTGAAGGTTTGAATTGGCATTTTGTCAACGAGCTCATATTTATAGATATACTGAACATACTTTTGATCAAACAATTTACTACTCTTGCTCATTTTTACTCAACTAACTCCCCCTAGTGGTGAATCGGAGAAAATTTATTTGCAAGAAACCAATTTGTAAATCAACATTTTTATAAGCATAAATTTGCACATTCTGTACTGGTCTAATGTTTTTGTCACTTAGAATGAGTAATCTTATGTTTTGTGTAATTGCTGCCTTCTCACCCACTAATATTCTGTGTGACAATATTGATCTTTGCAGCCTGCCAGCAGGCCATGTGTTTCAGGGCTCCCAGCAGAGGCAGCAGATCTTTAGCTGAAGGGGACGGCTCAGCTGAGGCCAGCAGCAGAACATCCAGCAAGGCTTTTCCTAATAAAGAGTTAAATGACAGTCAAAAAGATGCATCTCCTTTTCAAAAGGTAACTTTTATTACGAATATTATCAAGTAATATATATTAACTGTAAAAAAAACACAGACTGAAGCAGATCCCAGCCTCAAAAATAAAGGAAGCCTTTCTTTGTAGCATGAATCTTGTTCTTCCTATTTTTAATCTTATCAATATCCATAGGTGTAGATCAGAGCATAGACAGACCAGTAAACTGAAAGCTTATATACATATCATTACATACATATTGTAATGATAGAGAAATTCTAAACAATAGCGTGAAAAAAGAAAAATAAAAAACACAGGGAGGATGGCCGCTGCATTCATATTTACCTGGCGGAGGCAGCTTATCTGTCAGCTGATGAAGTCCGTCTGCAGCCTCTTCTAACAGCCTGCTTGACAAAGATAAATTACTTCATAAACATACTATGCTCTTTTATATTTTTAGAAAAATACACAAAATTTACCTTAAGATCATTTTGTCTAGGCTAAGGGTTAGGGTTATGATAATAATCATAGGTACAAGTTTAATACACAGATTTGTTTTATGAATTAGTTATAAATGTAAACTCAAGGAGAAGGTACAAGTACAGACAACAAAATCAGCCCTTACTCTGCCAGAGGTGGCAGGTCATCTGATGCCTCCTGGTTACTAAGAGAAGTCAGACATTCTTCGGGTGTAGTAAGGCTCTCCTCTTCAGAGTCTGCTCTCTGATGGTTTGTTCCCAACTCTTCCCAATCAGAGTTGCAAAACTATAAAACAGGTTAAAGAGATTTAAAGATGAAACTCATATTTGAAAGCCTGAGTCAAACATCTAACTCACAAAATAAACGTGTATTAACTTTGTGATTCATTCCCTAGTTGAAAACCAGAATGGTAATTTATAAGACAGAAAAATATCACCAAAATTGTTTTGAATGTTCTGATTTTCTCACTTGTGTCGCTCCTCGGCACACCTGTACAGCAAAGTACCACCGTGTAGTTGCTGGGCTGCCAGTAAGGGAACAAGCTGAGGAAACAAGAGAGATTGTGGTGTAAACACAGTACATGTACAAAGCAATCATAGTCAAATTTATCAATTGCTTTACCTGGAAACTCAGAAATCCCTTTTGCTGACTCCTGAGCTGAAATCTCCAAGAGTCTTTTATAGATATTATTCAGTGCCTCCAGACCTGGAAACAGTCACAAAATGCTGTCAAGCTTCTTAAAACTAAAATACTGATTTATTTGACACAGTCCTGCTTAAACAACTTCCCTTATTAGCACAGAGCAAAATACTACTTATAAAAATATTATGCAGTCTTTTGTAAACTTAGCTAAAGTAAAAACAAATTTCTGATATTTAGATGCAGAAAAAAAATATTTCGCTAGACTTAAGAGACTTTTTTTTCGTTTACTTCTTAATAAAAAAAAACTCAAGTTGAAGAGCGCATCACTACTCTTCCTGCAACAGAAGTGTCAAAAAAAGCGGCTAGATAACTGACTTGTTAAAACTGCTTTAACGTTGTCTTAAATTGAAGGATTTATTACTATTACGAATCTCACACGTCCACAATACACGTCTTAATTTACACTACTGTAGCTTAAAACTACTGCCCAATAATAAAACACTGGACCAAACATGACATAGTCAGTTGGAATCCAACCACAGATTTATAGCGTCAGAGTGTTAATGAAAACCTACAGACGATCATTTATGAAATGCATGAACTCATCAAAACAGTAGGCAGTTGGTTAGCTAAACAAGGTTCAGCAGCTCTGACTTTATAGATGTACATAGTCTATTAGAAACTAAAACTTACATTTATGATCGCCAGTCAAGTGGTCATCACCTTGGCAAAAGGATAAAACCAAAACGTAGCGGTCCATGTCTAAGTTTAAAACTGTAGGTTCTTTGCTGTGTTAGCAAACTTTCCCGCAATGTCAAATTTCCCACCAGTTCTTCTTCTTCGGTTAGAAATGACGTCACAATAGCAAATTATCCTCCTGCGCCCTCTATCGGGCCGAATTTGAGCTACACTGTACCAGTGTTAGTGAAGGTCGGGGGAATGGTTCAAAACTCTTCATTTTATGCATACAAACGCAATCAACTATTCAAATTAGTGAATTAATATTAATGTGTGTGAAATACTCATTTAATTGTACTAAAGTTTTATTACAAACTGTAGTATACCTTTTCTAACCTGTTATAAAAGACAATTTTATTTTTCTAAATAAAACCAAAGATTTGCATTTCAACCAGGAATACTACTTGTTTATTTACAATTCACTGAATGCTAGAATAGTATTATTTCAAAGCTTTGTAAGCTTTCGATCAGTTAGTCTGAGTTAAATGGAGGCACACTTGGGGGTGTATTTTAAAACGCGCTGTTCCTGATATGTGTGTGACTCATTTCAAGAGATTGTCCTTGAAATTAGTACTATTCAGACATAGTCTTAATGGCCACACAGCGAGGAAGAAGAGATGTCTCCAAAGCAATGATAAAAGTCAGATTACAATTTGCAAATGAACTCAACTCAATGTTTAAGAGCGACCATCAGAAAGCTCTGATCTCGGTCACACAGAAAAAATGTGTAAGTGAGCAAGGGGACATATTAACCTGACCCTTATTACTCCTGACCAAGTCAGTTATTTTAGCAAATAGCAATGGTAAAATCCCAGAATGATAACATACACCAGTTTTGAACACAAAAACACTAATGCTAGAGTTGATGTACTGCAATTATTTTCATGAGTTCCTTTCTATGAGTGAAAAAAAGAAGGAAAATTAACAGTCTTGACAATGAAAACCATATATTCATTAAATTTATTGCCATTTGCTACATGGTGCTGAAATGTGAACACTGCTAGTTAATTTCCACAGTTTGCTCCTGGATGTATACGATGTAGTGGTGCGTGTTTTCTCCCTGAGTGAGGACCGTTAGAGCATCCAGGCCATGTCCATCCTCCACCACCATCACCTGGTTGCCATCGAGTCCCTCATCTGCGTTCACCACCATCAGCTGGTTGCTGCAATCACCCACTTCATGATCCTGAGCAACCTGCACCTTTACCAATAGCTTAAGGTCAATGCAGATTCAAAGAACCAATCAGTTTCAGATAAAGTGCAGTGATTATATTTACCTGCTGTACTACAGTCACTGTGCCTGGAGCCATTGCTACCACGGAGGCTACTGCACTGTGAGTCTCTGAGCTCAGTTCAGCGATCTGCTGGACATTACCTGAGAAAATGTATTCAAGTATTGTCATCACTGAAGAAGAACATCAGTTTCACACAGTAAGTAAATGAATACTGGCTGAAGTAGTCATTTTCTTTACATTATTTCACATGTTGTTCTGCAACAGCCACACCTTGAATATTTCTACTTGAATTCCATGTCCCAGATGAATAAAAACTATTTCCACAACATCACGTTTCCACCACACATTTCATGTAGAGCATGAAAATTACATTTTGGTCTCATCTGACCAGAGCACTTTGAGAATTTTGCAAAGCTCTCAGACATGAATCAGACATGAACAACACTATTTGTGCAGGAAACAGTAAAAAAAAGTGAATGCTGCAAAAGGAGTTTCACAAACTCAGGTAATAAACTAATTATGATTATAGTTCTAATTATAAACTAATGCTTTTATCATGCTTACTGTTGTCCTCCAGCACTGCTAAAGGTGCTTCTGTCAGGTGTTCTTCATTCCCTACAGACACATACTGAGCTTCTGTCTCCTCAGCCACCTGCATAGGCAAACAACAAAAGACCAAATGAAAAGCACTGAACCTGACAAACACAAGACTTACTTTATAGTCATATCACAGGGCACCTGCACATTTTTTTCACATACTATTTCTTTTTCTTTCCAAATTTATTAAAATGTAAAGCCAGGAAGTAAAGAAGGAAACATGGTGGGAAAACAAACGCTTATAAGGAGTTATGTTGCACAGACGGATGGACGGACAGACAGACTGATATCTGTTTGTTGTTGTTATTTTGTTTCTTGTGTATTTGTGTACTAGCTACCTCCCAGTTACCCTCGACCACTTTCAAATTGTGTTTGGTCTTCAAGTGACGGGTCAACTCCCACTTTGTTCCATAAACAAACTCACACTCTGGGCACTTCATCCCACCTAGCACAGGAGAACAGCAAGACATGAGGGTAAGCTGACTACATTTTTATGCACAAATTTTACACATTTGAAAGTCAAAGTCTTCTAGTTTTTCATGGCATTCCTTTAATTTTCTGTCTAATATATATTCTATACTGCTGTGATTAAATGAAACTTCAGAGATTGTGACAGATGTGCTGACAGAGTTTGGAGGTAAGGACCTTGCTGTTTCAGGGTTTCAGAGTTTGGCAGTCCTGGTCCAGCATTCTCATAAGTTTCTTCTGGGTGCTTGATGTTGAAGTGTCTCTTCAAAGCACCAGCAATATTACATGAGTAATGGCAGTGAGCACAACGAAATGGCTGAAAACACAAATTCATGTTACAGTATCAGATTAGATTGCCAATGACAGTGGGTTTAGGCATTTTAGTATGTGTGCAAAATCTCTGTGTTCAAACTACACTTTGTTTTACATAAACAGATGTTGTGTACATTATTTTCTGTGGATCGTTAAAAATAATATAAGTACAAAGTGAGGATGCATTTATTAAATGTGTATTCCTACCTTAAACTTAGCATGCTGCTCCATGTGTCTGAGCAAGGAAGGTTTAAAAACAGACGTAAAAGGACACTCCGAACACTGAAACCTCTTGCCTGAACGGACACAGAATGTGTTCCCCTTCAATTACCACCTTTTTTTTTTTACACTTCTGCTAATCTATGCCAATAACTTAGCCATATATTGCCTACCTTCATCTGTGTGGTTCAGTCGGTGACTTTTCAGCGTGAGCTTAGATTTGAACTTTTTACCACAGTGATCACAGAGATGATGCTTCTCACTGCTGTGTCGGTTCATGTGAGTCTTCAGGTTACTCCGATTGCAGCTCGAGTAGCTGCACACACTGCAGACGTAGGGCTTCAAACCTAACCAGATTGACACACACACAGGATTCACACTTCAGAATCACACATATTAACAATATTTTCTTCATTGTGCATCAACAAAATACTAATAGGTTATTCCCTGTTATTCCCTTTCATATCCATAACAGCCATCTCCCTGTTATGGATATGAAGGCAGTATGTCTGTATATAAGGGGCCTTGTATTCAAATTCATAAAGATATTAGGTGATGGACCAATATATTTAAACATTTGCTTGATACTAAAAATTATTTTAAAAAGCTATGCATTTATATTTCAAATTACAAACAATATCATATTGCATAAAATTTAAATTAAATACATTGAAATTTACTATAATATCAAACAAAGTTAAAGAGGTAGGGATATCTTTACAAGGCACTGTTTTGTATGGCTACCTATGTAAACAGAGTGGCATTTTTGACAATAGAATTATTTTTTCGGCTCGTTCGCAACTGCAGCTATCACTGCTGATGAGTGTCAAAAACACCCCTGAACCAGCAGAAATGTGAAAGCTGCAGATCTGATAAAAAAAAAATGCCAGCGTCCTCTGAGACCTTCATTAACACCTGTGCTGGCTATCTGTCTGCAGGCTTCTGCAGCAACTCAGCTTGAGAGCAGCTGTAACTTCAAGGTAAACAGCTCTTCAAGGTAAGCGGGAGTGTGGCAGAGGCCAGGAAGAACATGTGGTGGTAAAAATTAACAAGCAAAACAAACAGCTGCTCAAGTTGAGATACGTAAACAATCTGAACCACTTCACGGAAAGAGAAACACAAGAGGGTAAAAAAACATGGTGCAATATGTCGAACAGACAAACAAACTGTTGCAAAGACCCTCTAGATTACATCTGGTCATTTGCCTCAGCAACATATGTGTGTGTTTTTAACTTTCTCTTCCTTCCCTGTGGAAAGCAGGCAGGCAGAAGCAGAAACAGATAGAAGCTCAGCTGACAAAGTAAGGATACAATCGCCAAGTACTATGAATGTTATTGTTGCAGACCTCAGCAGCGATATCGTATTTCATTTGATTTTCCAGCACACCTTGATGAGCCCAGATATGTTGCTGAAAGTCACTGCTGTTCTTCAGGAAGTAGGAGTCACAGTAAGGGCACTTCTCTGCACGCTGCACCATTGGTCCTTTACCTCCAACAGGTACTTTATCTGTCAAACACATTAACAAAAAACAGAACCATGAAACCACTGGCTGGCTCCTCCATAATGAAAATGAGGAAAATCTTTTCAGTCACAACTTTTTCAAAGGAAACATTTAAATGCAATTCCAAAATGAAGACATTATCGAATACCGATTGTGCTGTTTGTGCTGTTTTACTAGGAATACATTTGTTTTTCTTACCTGGGTGGGACGATTTAAGGTGGTACTTTAATCTGTGCTGTGGGTAAGTGCGTCGACAGATGGGACACACAGCACAGCTCTCCTGTAAACAACCACAGCACGGCATCAGGAGAAATAAACAAGAGCCTTGCAAAACTTTTCATACCTCTTCAACTTTTTCACATATTCATTGTATTTTTGTTTATCTTTTGTGATAGATTATGTTGAAATTCTAACTCTGAAAACATAATGTGTACTTATATACACCCTGCTCTAGGTCAGCTAAGTCGGATTGAATGGAGAGCATCTGCAAACATCAGCTTTAATGTCTTCCCATAGATTCTCAATAGGATTTATATCTGAACTTTGACTGGGCCATTCAAAGAACATATTTTGGTCCTAGCGTATATACAATTAAATGAGTGATTGGAGTTGTTGTCATGCTGGAAGTTGAATCTCCATCATAAATTTTTGCATAATACAACAGATCTCCTCTGACTGGTTACCTGTTCATGTTGAGTCCTCATATGTGCCTGCAGTTTGTATTTGTCAGGTGTGGAGTATTTGCAGCCAGGACTCGAACAAGGCAGCAGCAGGCCACTGTGCTTCTGGATTTGGTGCCGTTTCAGTGAGCTCTTGGTGATGGAAGAGTAGCTGCACTTTGAACAGTAATGCAAGTGCTCCTTGGTGTGTGTGCGGACGTGGACGTTGTAATGAACCTTGTACCAGAACAGCTTACCTATGAGGGAGAATCTATGGGATTGAAGCAGCTGGTTCCACAATACATAATAAAAAAACAAACAAAAATAAAAACAATAAAACATAACCACTATTATCTCACCACAATATTGACATTCAAGGTCTCCGTAGATTTTCCTGAGCCTCTGATAGGTCTCCATATCGAGGCGGGTTTTCTGAAGAGACGAAAACACCTGCTCGAAGGCGCTCTGATAGAAAAACAAAAGGAAGCAAAGAGAAAAACTTTAAGATCAAAATCAGCAGGACTAAATAAACTTGTGACAGCCTAGTGGAATTTTATAGAGAATATTTGTTGATTATGGTTTAGGATAATTTAGGATAAATCATTGTAAAATCTCTGTTCATTGCACGCTTCTTCAGTAAGAGGATGTTTCTGAACAGTGTTGCAGGAGATCTTATATTTGATAAACAGACAACTATTTTTATTATTTTTCTTTAGTCTCATTTTGTTCTCTTCTTCTAGGTTCAGCTCCAAGCTTTAATTAACCGGTTTTGTTAAATAATACATTGCATATTTTATTTCCCCCTTCCTCAGTACAGAAATAGTATCATATTACATAAATCTAAATAATTGAAAGATTCCCAAAACAAACTAAGTTTCTGTACAGCTGGATTTGTTTTGGTCTTGTGTTAGAAAAAAACTAATCAAGCTAAAGAGTTGATTGAAAAGAATATTCTTTTAAATAATCTGAACAATAATGCAGCCATTACAATTTAAACTGTGAACCAAATTAGTTAAACAAAGTCATGGTTCCATTATATTTCAGAATCCTACATTATCTCTAAACGTACCTTCTCTGCAGGTGAAGTTTGGCTGATTTCTACCTGGAAAGCTGAAGATGAATGTATTTCACCAGGTGAATCTAAAGAGTTGGAAACTCCTGATGATGAAGATGAGGCTGTGTTGCTGACTGCAGATGAGTTTACGACATCTGGTTGTGTGTTTTCTTGAGTCATGTCTTTCAGAGATGAGCTGTGGACGCCATCAGGTAATGAAGCCGAATCGTTTTTTTCTGCATGTGCATCAGCAGCAAAATCACGTGCACCTGAATTAAGTAATTTCTCCTCAGCTGCAGCTTCATTGGATTTGTCCTGGGATTCTTTCTGAGCTCCACCTCTGCTCAGTCTGTCTTCTTTTCCTTTCTCTTCTTCCATTATCTGCACAGATTGGGTTTGTTCTTCCTCCTGCTGTTGCTTCCCATCATTTCTCAGTTCCTCTTCATCTCCACCAAGACCTTTGTTGCCTTCTATCTTCGTCCCGGTGGCCTCACCTTCCTTGAAAGTTGCTTCCCTCTCTTTTTCCCTGCCCTCCTCACTTTCTCCACCTCCTTCGGGCAGAATCAGATAGTAGCTGATGTTGATACAGTTGATGAAGGTCTGCTCCATGTCCAGCTCAGGATGACTCTCCTCCAGGTGACCCCTCAGCCTCTGCGAGCTGACCAGTTTTTTGTCGCACACACTACACACGTACAAGAAGAGGTGCTTCCTGATGTGTGCGGCAAGAGCGACCATCTTTGTTGCAGTGTGGTCACAAAGTAGACAGGCAAAGGGTGGCTGAGGCCCATGGATCAGCAGGTGGCGCTCTCGCTCCTGCTGGTTCTTAAAGCGCCGGTTACAAGTGGGGCAGTGGTACAGGAGCTGCCGGAGGCCCTGACGAGTCTTTAACCTGCAGAAAGTGCAGATTTGTAAGAAGAAAATACACCTGCTGTATTTTGCAAATATTTGTTTAAATCTTTACATAAAGGCATGGTTAGAAACAAATTTAAGGAGCTATAAGTTATTTCTGTATGCAAGTTGGTAAAATTTATTACTGAAAATCTCAGCACTGCCCTACAGTTTTGAATGGATATTAGAAGTAAACTAGAATTAACTTAAAGAACAAAATGTGTTCTGGTCATGAACTTACATCCATCCATCAGAGCTAGAATGAGGATGGAGGTTAACTTAATTCTGGGCTCTTAAAGACTTATTTGAACCATTTCTTTATGTAATGATGACATTAGACACATTGTAAATGAGTTGTATATTTACGTCCCCACTACTGTTTTGATTAATGTCTCAAGCTGCAGAGCAACCACACAGTTTTGGCCATCAACAAGATTCTTTCATTACTCTGACTAAATATTTGGCTACCTTTCTTATCAGAAATGGTAAGCTTTGTGCCACAAAGCTGATCATTAATTTTGAGGGTTCCTCCCTAAACCACTCTGGATGATTTGGGATTCATTGATCTCTTGTTTCTTAAATTTTAGCCATTAATCCCGATTGTCACTTCAGATAAATGGCAATTGGTCCAGCCTATCATAAACTGGAAACAATTCAAACACCTACAGGTGCTATCCACACTGAAGCAAGTTTAACATTACCTGGACAAAGAAGGTGCTGATCAATACTGGTTTTATAATTTATAAAATGTGATAACAGCATGTTATTTTATGCAAAGATAAGTATACAAATATGTAGACAGAATTATGCCAGGAGCTTGTTGATGGCAACAGAGTCAACAAAGAGCCTAATGGTTCTTGTTAATCCATTTCTACCCTAATATTAGCGTTTGTGTATGTATACATGCAAACATTTATGGTTGAGCCTATTTTAAGAATTTTGACCTTGTGTGGATTAGAGAAAAAACACAATAAATTCAAATTTTGTGATCACCTTGAGAAATGAACGGTTCACGTAAACAATAAGGCACACGTCCGAAAGCACCTGTTATGTTATTGTGAAATTTATGCCCATGATGAACAGTCTTAATATTACAGGTAATTAACCTCTATGAAGGATCACACCTTAGTTGCTGGTAGGTCTGGAGGACAGCAGAGTCTTTCAGGTTGTGCCGTGTCTCCATGTGTTTCAACAAGTTCTTCACGTCAGAGTACTTTTTCTCACAAAAGTTGCAGTGCTGTTTCATCTTGAGATGAACTCTCTCTATGTGAACCTGCATTAGCAGAAATGTAGAGGCTCATTTATCAACAGGGAATTAGTAACAATCATTTCAACCTAAGAAATTAAGCTAACCTTATCAAAAAACAGACACAGATAATAAACATGAAGTTAGGAAGTGCTAGAGCATCAACAAAATGTTTAATTACAACCTTAACAATGAGATGACAAATGAAATTGCCTCTAATCTAATTTGCAAAACGTAACGATAACACCACCTTTAGGTGTCCTGGGCTGAGGCAGCTGAAGGCACAGTGAACACAGCTGAACTTCTCTCCTGTGTGCTTCCTCAGGTGAACATTCAGGTTAGCTTTAAAGAACAGAATCCACACAACTTAACATTTTTTTCTTTTTTCTTAATACTGAACTGTTCCTATCTCCTTCCTCTAACTCGGTGAGTTACCTTTGATGGCTGAGGCATAGTCACAGTGTGGACACTGGAAGGGTTTTTCCTTGGTGTGTGTCCTGAGATGGGCAACCAATGAATGTCTGAACTTAAAGATCTTATTACAAAACTCACAGGCAAAGATCTTCAGCTTGCTCTGGAGTAAACTAGAACAAAGAAACAGAATATATATATATATTTTTTTGCACACATTAACTCATTTCATTGATGCTGCCTTTGGAGGAATAGTGTTGTCAGCATCTTAACTGGTTTTATAAAGCAATGAAAATTACATTTTTAACATACAAATAACTTTGTTTTAAAAGGCAAACTGTAATTTTGTGCTAAATTAATTAACTTAAAAAAATTAATAAAATTGCTTTTGACAGATATTGGCAGTATACTATATATTACTTGGTAGCATCTTGCTTGATGGAATATTCCTGGAATCCCTTTCTGGTTGAAGCAGTTGTTCCTGACTTCAGATTAGAGCTGTGAGGAGAACAAAGCAACATCACATCTGTATATGAAAACTAGAACGTTTCCCATTGCTACAAATGCTCATTTTTTTCTGAATCATAAATTACATACGTTTGTTTTTCTAGTGTTTATAATTATCTATCATGCTTTACATCCAAAATAAAAGAAAACTGAGATTTCTCTTTACCTTAGCTCGTCTTGTGGTGTCTGGTTATTTTCACAGGCTGTAACTCCACTTGCAAGAAGCTGATTAGACAAAATATTCAATAAAAAACTACTTTAAAATAGACTTCACTGATCAAAGTAAATAGTTTCTGAAAAAACTTGATAGAAAAATTTTATTCTTCATAGAAAACAGTGCTATTCAGAATGCAGATTTTTAAATCCACATTTGTAAAAATAAAAGTTCCTCACTTTACTAAAAGTAGATCTGTTCAACACCTAAACACAGATATCTGGGTACTGGTAATGCTAACCCTATCTAAACAATCCTGACAACATACCTTATTTTCTGAAAAATAACAAAGAAAAACTAATGTTACTTTAAAACAACAACATTAACATTAAAAACACTAAAAACAAAGAAATGAATGAGACCCTGTCGGGACCCATCATTTTGTAATTCCTCCTTAAATATCTTGACCTTTTAGCAATGTATGATGAAATAAAGACCAGGCTAATTAAGGAACAATAATATATGATATTTAGCCTTTTTTCCTTTGCATGTAGCGCCCCCTGGACTGTGTCACTCTGGGCAGTGAGTCTTACCACCCATAACACAAACTGTCACTGCGAGATAATTAACAAAACTACTACGTAATAATCTTATAATTTTGCAGAAATTACCCTTTAATATTGCAAACTAATATTTTTGCTTACCTGATGTTGACCTTGAATAGCTGAAGACTCTGTTTCTGCTGAAGAATTTTCTACTGTCACCATTTTGCAAACACCTGCTGCATTCAAAGTAACATTACTTTTTTTTCTAAAAATAACATTTGTAGCTAAAACATAAAACTAGTAAAACTAGCTTAACCTGGAAGTATTTCGTCTTCTGTCAGAACAACATTAATCAGAGCTTTTTTATGTCCCGTTGTTTTTCCTCTTTCGATGCAAACTTGGTTGACGCTTGTGAGATTAGAGGTGCTGGTATCTAAATGCAGAGGGGGAAAAAAAGAGTTTCCTTTGGTAGTAAATGACTACAAAATGTGCCCTTGAAATAATATACTCACCTTTCTGTCTTTTCAGTCCAGATTTAGTTGTTTTTTGTTTTGTTTGGTTTGAATCTGTTCCTCTGGAACCAACATCTTCTTCTGCACCTGAAGTAATTCCTAACAAGGCTTCATCTGTTAATTGTTACAACTTAAAATCTAATTCTCATGAGGTATTATTTTTATTTCTAACAATTGTGGGATATTTGGACAGTAAATAATTATTCATTCAAAAATGCATCTTAACAGTTACCTCCAAGTTAGTCTAGCAACAGTAAAGTTTCTACTTCTACAGAAAAGCAGTAAAAACAGTAGACTTTCACAGTAGACTGTTTATACTGATGGGCTACTGCCATCTGTCCCCTCTATCTTTACCATGCTGTTGGACATCGTCCTCTTCATCTTCCTCTCTAAGGCAGATATGTTTGAGGATTTGTCGTTTGTTGCTGAATGTGCGATGGCAGACTCTGCATTCACGCCCTATAACCCCATCCTGACTTTCACCTTTATAGAAGAAAGACAACAAAAAGCATTAAGAACACCATCTGTTGCATATTTAAATGCTATCTGGGCCAATTGTAGTTACCCTGAAGACTAAAATGACAGAATTATGGGTTATATGTGAATGGAAACAGTACCATCTTTGACTAAACTACACTGTTGCTGTCCATCTTTGAGTCTCGATTCTTTTTCTTTTAAATTTTCTTCTGCACTCTGAGCAGCTACAGTGGTCTGGTCCATCAAGTCCCCCTGTAACTTCTTTGTAGAACCTTTTGGTCTTCCTCGTTTTCGCTTAATTGGATTGTCTAAGAGCCAGAGCCAGTAACAAGGAAAAAGAAAGAAGAATGCCGATTTAGAATGTGTTTTAGGATGACAAATTTTTTTTTTTGTTCTAAATTTTGTTTGTATTACATTTCATCAAGTTCATACATGAATTCATGCAATAAATAGGATACAGTTTGAATACTATATTTTATGTTAAATAATAGTACTTAATTCTTGATTGAGTGAATGGAGTAATACTAGTTGAAATAACTTGTAGGAGATTCTCGTAACACCATAGTATTTTTACCTAACAGCTTCTCCACAGGCTCAGTTATGAGTGGCTGCAGTGCAGTAATAATGCTGTCTGGGGACTCATGCTGGGGGTGATTCTCAGAGCAATGTGCCAGCAGCTGGGAGCGACTGGGCGAGAACAGGTTACACAGGCGACACATGAACACAGAGCCAGCTGGAGGGACAGAAACGAAAAATATTCAAGGTGGGAGTTACAGAGGTCAACACACGAGCACCATACAGTACCTTCCAAAAGTATTCATATCCCTTGAACTTTTTGCACATTTTGTCATGTTGCAACTACAAACTCTAATATGTTTTACTAATATTTAATGTTATATTATACTAGTTAAGTTATATAGTAATGTTTTATGTTGCAAATCAACACAAAGTAGTGTGTAATTGTTAGTTTTACAATTGTTTTTTTTTTTACACAGATAGAATTTTGTGTATGTGTTTAAGTCAATAGCTCACACTGCTGCAGTGAGAAATCCAAATCTTTTCAGATATTTCTCTACCAGACATACACTTCAAAAAAGTAGACTTGCTTTTATTATACTTTTTATTATCCTTTGTAAAATGTCTCAAGTTCATTCCAACTGGATGGTGATTGTGACAGTTAACCTTTTTAAATGTTACCATAAACACTCCATTGGGTTAAGGGATATTCTTACTTAATCTTAAGTGCACTTCAAACCTCTTCACAACTTTGTCCCTGGGATATCTGTTGCTCTTTATGATGCTTTTTCGTCTCTAATGCTTTCTACAACCCTCTGAGGTCTTCACTAAAGAGCTGTGTTCATACAAAGATCAAATTACACAATAAAAGTGGCTGATTACAAACACGTCACATTTCTGACACTTTTGTTTGCATAAACCTTTGAAAATACATATAATTTTCATTCCACTTCGCAGTTATGGCTGCCGTCTATTACAGAATAAGCACATTAAGTACCGTGAAGTTTGGAGCTTGTGACAAATTGAATGTCACGTAAATGTTATGAATACATTTGCAGTGCTACTTGTAGGTAAATACCATAGTGACCAAAAACAAAATGAGGACACCACCAACATATTCGCGTTGAAATTAACTGAAATTCTTACCTGCTTTTTCTCCATTCATTTTCTGTCAAGCGCCGACAAAAACAAAAAGGAAACTAATTATACACTGGCATGAGAAACGTTATGGCAGTGTATAACATCTAAATAAACATTTTAAAAGTACATATACTACAGAAAGTCACGAATATCTGTCGAATCTGCGACACAAGTCTCTCCAGTCAGCGGAAGTAAATATCACAAGCAGCAGACTGTCTGAACAGGTAACCTCACAGCGCCCCCAAGTGACGGGAAGATGATACTGTAACTGTACAATGTAAAACGCATTTTAATAGAGAAAATAAGCGTTTTAATTTGTCCAGTGAAAAAATAAGTGTTTAATTTAAGGCATATAGAAGAAAAAATTGGCACTAATGGGATTTAAGAGATATGATTACTGAAGTTGGTTACAGTTGTGTCTTAAGAAGGCTGATTACAGTGATTGAAGACACAATCAACATCTTATCAACAGGTTGGCTTAAAAATGACTTAAATAGTAATTATATAAGCAGTCATCAATACTTAATTTTTTATGTCATATTATATTATTTTCTACGTGTACAAGGTTTATTTATTTAGTAGCAAGAAGGACTTGAAATTATTATATTATTTATGACTAAATAATAATATGCATTAACTGAGATAAAACTGTGGGATTTGACAACTTTTTCTAGTAAACATTATGTCTGTTGAACTTATGTTTCATTGTTACATGCAGTGCTGGGATTTAGAAAGCTTCAATGAATATGTATTGGAAAACTAACCTTGTATTTTTGTGACAAATTCAATAAAAGTTGGAGATTTGCAGTTTGCTGGTCAGGAGTTTACTGATGTGATACCACTCAATGCCAGAATACAAAATATCTGCAACTATCAGTGTTGCAACCCTTTGTTCTCAAAGGACTAATAGGGTCACTTCCAAACAATTTGGAGATCATACAGTAACTTTTTTATGCATAAGGAAAACATTCAAGATCATTGCTAATCATTTAAGCAGATGGTATTCTTAGAAATTCAATGTCAGAAGGTGTGGGGTTTAGAGAAACTGCAAATAATAATAATAATAATAATAATAATAATAATAATAATAATAATAATAATAATAATAATAATAATAATAATAATAAATAAATAAATAAATCCCAGAGTTGCATCTCAGACTCTGCAAGCCTTAGTTAAAGTATTACATGTTACGTTCAAGACATGTACAAAAAGAACATTGTGTGGCTCGATGGGAAGAATAGACAGATGAACTCCTCTCCTCTTTAAAAATTATATGGTACAATGCCATTGTTTTTCTTTTTTGTTTAATTACATTTGAATGAACAACAAGGCTTTTGGAACAATGCCAAATGAAAATGAGATCAAGATGCAGAACGTCATGTTTGGAGTAAACCCAACATAACATATCAGCATAGCCACTTAATAGAAACTGTAAAACACAGTAGTGGCAGGATGGTGATTTGGACTTATCACATCATATTGTTCAGTAGAAAGCAATTGTGAGGGTGTAGGAATAGGTGTAAAAGTGACAGAGGATAGGAAGAATTGGTGATATATTAGAGTTGTTGACAGAATCTTTATTATACATTGCAAAAAATGGACATTATAACGCAAACTGACATTTACAGCTTTTTGTTGTTTAATTCTTTTTTTTATTTATTTTATATTCAATTACATCAAAATTTCACTTCAGGCCAGCCCTAAAAATTATCAACATTTTCTATAGCTTCAGGCACCAAAATCACAATGAGCACACATATCAGATGAACAATCTTGACATAATTTGCTTTTATATTTTTGCTTTTCCTTCTCTTATTTCTTTCATCAAATATTATTGTTCAAGACAAGAAGAAAATGATCTTCAGGTCATGGACAAACTAATTACATGTAAAAGGTGCATGCAGTGTGATCAACCAAAAGTGGCTTTGTTAAATATAAAGTGTCTGAAAAAGTGGCGCACACACATAATTCAGGAAAAACACAAGTGATGTAAACACAACCAAAATATGTTTAAGGAAGTGTAAAAGATCCAATACCAAAGATCAAATATCCAAGAACATAACGAACTTCTTTTTATTAATGGAGTAAATTATTTAAGGTTTGTCTCTGATTGTATTCAAATGACAAACTACTGAACGCTCTCTTCACCTTGTTTGCATTGATATTTAAACATAGAGAGGTTTAGGTGTTGAGCAGCAACCATCAGCCATAAAGTAAAAAAATACAATAAAATCTGTTCCATTCCACACATTTTCCTCAGCATAATAGAAGGAAATAACTCTAAAGATGAACCATGTGCCTTAATGCCTTACCTGTCATCAGGCTCCAAGATCTTATCAGAGTTTTCTACAGCTACCAAACTCTATGACATTTCAGTCTGACTTATAATATATATCCTTCACCTATTTTTCCACTTTTATTCTCTATAACCCACAAAATGATGCAACTCATTAATAGATATGAAATAAGTAAAAAGAAAAATGAAAGCTTGCAATAACAGCAACATTTGCAGGGAGAGGCGGTGTAGTCACTGTAAGGCCTATACAACTGGATTCCTGAGACATTCGTGAGGGGTGCAAGTAGTATTTCAGTGTTTGTGTGTGAACGTGCTTTTTCACATGATGCAACACTTGTTCTTTTGCGTGTGAGGGTCTTTGAAACGAAGTCTCTGTTTCGATCGATATTTCTCCAAGTATGTCAGCTGTTTACTGTTGATGGCTCCTCTGCGTTTCCTGCAACGAACAAATGAGACAGTGGATAGTTTTACAATAAAGAAATACCAGAAGATATTAAATAATTGTCTGATAGAACTTAGATCAAGTCAACTTTTCTGTATCAAATGTGTGGTTTTTTTTACACAGATCTTCATCATGAAACTCGGAATTGTATGTTGGTCCTCTCCTAGTTTTTAAATGTCATTTAAAAACTACTGAATGCACTCTTCTCCTCATATCTATCTTAATGATAGAGACTCTACAAATTGACATCTTTAAAATTCAGTTTTGGTATGTGCACCCAAACAGCCACCACTCCTTGAATCCAACTGTCAAAACGTGGCATATGCAACTGTTTCCCTCTGAGTCGGTTTCAGAAGTTGCACCATTGCTACCGATGTCAGCAGCGTTAATTTGGTCACCAATGCTGGTATGATAACACACTGAAAATATTTTGCTTATTAGTCTGTTCTAAAAGCACAAACCTGTTTCTTTTTTTTTCCCATTTTTGAAACAAAAAACATAAAGCTGGATTAATATCAGAATAAATATTCCTCTAGCTGAGTAAATAGGGCTGTTTCTTTATGACAAAGGTTATATTAAAAGAATAATAAACTTGCTGGAGTAATCATTTGATTATGCTAAAAAAATGCATTTTGGTCTGAATAGGAATATTCTGTATAATTTTAATCTATATAGAGTGTGGTGGTGTTTGATAGATAATAGTTCAAAGCGTAGCAATAATAATTTTTTCAAATTCAAGCTTAAATAGATTGCGAAAACTATTTCTGCTTTTTAAATAGTACAGATCTAACACTTACTGCCTGATGAGCTGAATGGCATCCTCATACTTCATCCCGCTTTCTATCAGCGCTAAAGCCACCAGCACAGGAGCCCTGCATGTATGTATATACAAACATTCACTGCTGCGACTGTGTCAATTCATGTTTCAGAGTTGTTTCTTTTTCCTTGAGCTATTTTCATCCTTTATCTTGTACCTTCCCAATCCAGCAACACAGTGAACAGCCACACAACACCCAGGATCCTCCTGAAACTTCTTCTTCAACAAAGTCAGCCAATCATCAACCAGCTTGTTAGGGGGCGGGGCTCCGTCATCAAAGGGCCAATCCTGAAAGGGAGTACAATCTCAGGATCTTTGTGTTTAGGTGTGTAAATGAAGAGTGTGTCAAATGGAAAATATGAGTCCATACCACTACAGTGATCCCATCTTTCTCAAGAGGAGTTTTGTCGTAAGTGCTGTCGCAAACACGCACCACAGTTGTGACTCCGTACCTTTTTAAGACCTGTGCAAAGGAAAAGCATGGAAAGAACAGTGGTGAAACAATTAAAGACATAGCTGTAAAACAAGTTTTTGATATTAAACAAATATCAATATGAGACATTAAATAAGAAATAGAGAAGTGCCAAGATATCCAAACCAACCTGGTCCAGTGTGAAAAAGTTATTGCCTCCCAAACTTGACAACTATTGTTATCAAGTTTTTACAATAACTGTGAAGAGTAATTTAAATTGCTGTGGGGGAATTTTGGCAGACTGTTCTCTGCAAAATGATATTAATTATGCCCCATGATAGGGCTTTGGGGCATTTCATTGACTTGGTTTTAACAAGTGGAGACTTTGGCTACTTTACTTCAAATCAGTTTTTTCTTGTCATTTAAGGGTTGACTTGGAAGTGTGCTTCAGATCATTTTCTTGTTGTCTAACGTCATATTTTTTCAGATATAAACCAGTTTATGGTTCCATCAGTTATGTTAATTTGTCCAGCTTTTGCAGCAGTAAAAAAGCCCGCTACTTTAATTGTACCATTATTATGTTTGGCTCTTTGTATGATCTTTTTTCCGGAATGCTGTGTTAGTTTCATGGCAGATGTAAAGACACACACTTTCCCTAGTGAATATTTTTGAATATTTCCCCAAAGATATTGAAGATTTTTGTGATCACCAGGTGTTTTTGTCAGTCTCTTTCTTATTATTGATCATGAATTTTACTTAAATGAGGCAACTAAGGTCTGCAGAGTTGTAGATGTTGTACTTGTTCAAGATGCTGTGAATTGTCATTTCACAAGTTCCGCAATAATTTTTAACAGGCTATCTTTTTCTGGAAGGGCTCTCTTCTGTAACCATGTGTTTGCCATTAGTGGATGATGGCTCATAAATGGCATGCTGGAGTTCCAAAAACTTAGAGATGGCTTTATACCCATTTCCAAACTGTATGAGGATATGTTCGTCATACAGATTATTATGCAGAAAATTTCCTTAAGCACACTGACTAAACAATATTTGGATCATGAGCATGAGAATGATGTGGTACTGTTTGATGTCTTTTATGAAATTACTTATATAGCATTTTTCTGGATGCACAAAGGCACTTTACAATGACACTGATCATTCCCAGTCATGCACACATTTACCCAAGCTAATGGTGGCAAGCTTTTGGCCATTGGCCTTTCTGACCACTACCAGCAGGCAGAGTGGATTAACATTCTCTGACAAGTAATAATAATAATTATTATTATTATTATTTCCTTAAAAAGTATAGCTGGTGAACTTTTCTAAAAATGTGGTTAATTACAGGCAGTCACTTTTGTACATAGGGCCAGGTTAGTTTGTGCATCTTTTTTTAAAGCAAATAAATCACCATTTGGAAAAGGGCAGCATATGTACATTTACCCTGTTTATCATTTCTGGATACAAAAATTGTCAAATGAGCATTTAAATGTGGATAAAAGCAACAATAGAAGAAATCTGCTAGAAATTTTTTAGGGGTCAAATACTTTAAAACTGGGATTTACTAATAGTTTGTGAACAGGACAAACTGACTTCAATATCATTTGTGTGCATACACTTACATAGGTTTGAACAATAACAAGATTATTTTCCTTATGGCACTCTGAGTTCACACCCACCTCTATGAAGGAGCTGAGTGTGCTGTCAGTGGGGTTGTGTGTGATGAGGAATCTCATGTTCTTGTGGCACAGTTCCACAGGAGCAGGACGGTTCATGGTGGTTTGTTTAACCTTTGACTCTGCAAGGAGACCTCTGACCTTCATAATGTAGCAGGAATGTGTTAGTAGAAGGCTCAAAGTAAAAGTTTCCTTCAGCATACTGACTATGTACGCTATGTACTGGGTAAGGATATATGAGCCACTTAAAATTTGAAGGGCCTTTTTTCTATACAAAGGATTTAAAATATATTATTTTATTCTGCCCATAAAGTCATAATTTTAATCAATCTTTCAAAATTTGAAACAACTCTTTAGTGAATATTTTTCTTCCTGTATATCAGCTGTAAATATGAAATATTGCTATATTTCTAATAAACTGACTCATATACAGTAAGTCATTGCTATTATGTAAAATATAAAGTTCCTAAAACGAATATCGACAATGACACTGATTAAAATAGAGCAGAAAATAAAATTAATCAAGACAGAGGATTTAATTTTTTTTGTCTGTGATTAAACTTTGGATCTGATGCCATCTGATTCATTCGTGCTTTATTAATAAAACAAAAGTTTAGCATAATAGACTTACAAGAACTGCATTGTGTGTAAGTGAATTCATTTTTTGTATTAAAACAAAGGATCTCATCTTCCTTTGGTCAAGATTTAAAAGATCATTGCTGATGCAATTTATTGGACCTAGTTTCTGCTTAGATAAGTCAGACAGTTCAGGTCACAACAAAACAATGCATAAATGCATGTTTGGATTTAAGACTTTGACCTCATTTGTGTAAAGTTGTAGCTTTTCCTGGCTTCATTTAACATGAGCTTCCCCATAGCATTCCGAAAAATACAAATTATTGTTTGTAATTTGTATTTGTAAACAGGATCTGTGATATTATAATTAATCTGTAAATAAGAGGTGCTATAATACATTCACAGAAAACGCACATTTACTGACAATGGGCTGCTGTCAGATATCTTGAGTCCAGTAGTTAAGGTGTGTACATATATCAGATGTATTTGAACATAAAATTATAGTCAGTAATTAAAACTGTCATTTAAAATGTCTTTCAAAATAGTCTTACCTGTTCCATTAAAATGTATTACATTATCATGTTCTATAGAACAGCTACTGCAGAACCACCTTCACAGTATCTTGTAGATGTTGTAATAAAGAGCTCAAGCAATGGTGCATCACAACAATTTGTCTAGATCATGTGACCAAATATGAATTACCTTTAGCTTCAGCTGTAGTAGTCTGTAGCTGTGTCTTTAACTTAAATCTCCAGATGATTATGGCCCTGCTTCCTGTTTTAACTGATGTATATTCACCAGTCCTTAGGATGTGTTTTCCAGATTGCTATGCCATCTGATGCCTGTGTCTTATAGTCCAGTAGTCTACACTGTGTCACTCTTACTTTTTATGCTTGTGATTGTCTCTGATGCTTGCTTTCTTTTGTTTCTCTCAGTCACTATTTCTGTCCTTTTCTCTCTGTTCAGCTTTCAGTGCTGAATCTCCACTTGCTACCCCATTAGCTGGTGAGTTGATAAGGCAAATGATAGCGCTTTTTCAGTGCTCATAGCTCCAAGTCCGCATGGCGCAGCATCGTCCCAGACACCGTCTAAATGTGTTGAGCGTGGCAGTAGTCCCCACTCTGCCGCACAAACGCCATCAACCAGCGGTTCTGAAACAGAAAATACAAAAATATTTTATTTTTTAATTTAAAAAAAAAAGCTTTATAGATGGACAATTTAGAGCTATAGAGATTACTAACTAGTTACAAATGGGAAAAATAGCCCTCTAAGCTCCTAACAGCATCCTCCACAAGAATAGGAATTAAAGAGACAAATTTGTACAAAGCTATCAAACAAATTTACCTCTTATTGCCTCATAATATTTTCACCCTAACAGTTGCAAGAGTCCTCAGATATTTAATTTGAGTACTTTGTATTTACTCTTTAAAGTTTTTCTGGAAACTGGAAAGTACATTTTTAAAAATATTGCTATAAAACATTTCAATATGTTCTGTGTAATCACACAAAGTCTGAAAGTACAGACTTTGCAATCTGTATTTTCAGTGTTCATGTACTGATCCTGTTTTTTGTATATTCAGATGTCATTTGGTTCCTGTATTTTTCTGATTGTGCATGTGTTGGTGAATGTTCTGCTATAACTATTTTAAAAATTTTGATTAATAATATATTGATAATGATTTGGAAGCATTTGACCCAGCAGATTATGACAGTTTGGCTGAAAACTTTAGATTGATGCTTTTCTGATGAAGCAACTGGCTCTTTTTATTATTACCATCTTTCTGGTCATGAACAGTTTGTTCAACACAGTTGTATTTGTTTCTGTTTACTGAATACAATAAAAGTTTCCCTCAAGGTTTTGTATGACAAATAACTCTATGGTGCAGCATACTCCCAATGCATCTTTAAATATTTGTACCGATGACAGTTGTAAATTTTGACAGTTTATATCACAATTATTGGATTATTGGCAAACAACTTGATATCATTAGAATAGAGTCCTGTAGATTATAGCCAGTTGTTTTGTTGCATGCATTTTTTTGACTATTATTTCTTGTTTTGCTTTTGTTTTTTGACAATTCTTTCTCTAACATAGGACCTCATTCCTCAATGAAAGTTTGAGTTCTTTATTTTATAAGATTTTACAAACAAGATATTGATGGAATCAGAAAACTATGAGGCTTCCAGTCAACAAGTAACCTTCTGCTCTCTTCAGAAATTCTTAGAAAAGCAAGCAGCGAAAGCCCAGAGGTAAAGTGCGGTCATCTTTAACACCCAACACACAGACTCACTCTACCAGGAGCCTGTTGACAATCTATAATTAGTAATTTATCCGGTGTTGTTTATAATCAGGATAGAGATTCCCTTTTCACTTTCACTCAGGTCCATTTAAAGCAGTAAAGCCAATTTGCAGTTATGTTGATGTGCTATTTGTGTAGAAGAAAAACAAAGGAACCCCATCAGGAGTATTTGTTATGAGTCCATGATGTTGCTCTGATTTAAAGCTAAATGAAAACGGTATCTGAACAGGCCTACTGTGATGGCAGCACACACACACACACACACACACACACACACACACACACACACACACACACACACACACACACACACACACACACACAAGATAAATTATGACAACTCATTTACCTTTGCTCATTTTCAGTTTAACACCTGCAGAAGTGCTCTGGTAGAGTAAGTCAAAAGCTTCTGTCTTACCTTTTCTCACTGCTAAACAGCAAAATCCAAAACAGAGACAAAAAGTCAACAAAACAAAGTCCTGAAGCAACAGCAGCTACAAAAAGGTTTGTGTGCTGACATTACAGTCAGCTGACTCCCTGTTATAGTAAACCTGCACTAAATACCTACAGCTGTATTTATAGCTCAATCTATACCAGTGACTGATTATATGACGCATCAAATTTTTGGTGTCAACAACTGGCACTGAGCTGTACACTCTTGTGTTCCTCCTCTGTGTCGCTTCGGGAGAATTTGTCAAACTTCTTTGATTCCAATCACTGCGAGCACCAACATATTCACTTAATTTCATTTGAGCGCTCCACAGCAAACATTTAGAGTGTTTTTGTTGTTGTTGTTGTTGTTGTTTTTTTTACTTCTGGTTATTTGACCACATCAGGCAACATGTAAACAGCAGCAACATTTGTAGGAGTTTACTCTTACCACTTAGGTCCTCAGTGTCCCCTCCAAACACAGATTTTGTTCAGTTCTTCTGGCTTTCAGTCACCTCGTTTTTAGTAGTTTTCCACAACGAACAAGAAAGACATCCAGAAGCAGGGGGGAAAGTATCTCTATAACCACCTGTAGCTAACTGTGACCCACTAGAACATTAACCTCCTCCCTTTCTTGCTGTCCTTTCTGGCCGGCTCTGCAGTCACTGCAACGTGCTGCATGTGCCTGTTCGTGACTCTCTTCTGCTGCAGGAGTACAGTGTGTGTGCTGGGCTGAGGATCTGCTGTGAGCTGGTCTAATCAGGCTGAGCAGCCATCTGACCCTGACACTCCTGTCACCACCAGAATACTCCAGAGTTAATGCTCTTAGAAAGAGAGACGAGGAGTGTAGTTCCCACTGTTACTCTTCTCCTTCATCTCTTTCCTTTTTAAAGCAATTGGTCTTTCTCACTGCTTCTATCGCTTCTGTTCACACCCTGCTATTCAGTTTGCAATGCATCCGTTATAACATGAGGGTCTTTTTTTTCTTTCTTTGAAAAGTAGAGCTCTCTTTTCAGTTTATGTTTTGCACATTGACTTGTTTCCCCTCTCCCTTAGAGATCTAAAATTAGATAGTCGTTTGAGCTTCCAGACAGACTGGACAAGTAAACTCACTGATCCTCCTTTAATGGAATAAGACTCCTCTATAAGAGAGTGACAATTTGAACTTTGTTTCATTTTAGAGAATCAACAGTGACATCATTACTTTGACTGAAGAATTTTAGCTCATTGCAAAGTTATCACAGTAGATCAGAAGACGGATTAGCTCCCTCCCAAAAAAGTTTTGTGAACAATGACTTGCAATCCTTTTTGCACTCTTAGAAGATTTTTACATTTTGTCACACTACAAATATAAACGTAAGTGGTTTTTAGATTTACTGTGACCAACACAAAGTAAATTATTTACCCCCTTGTGTCAACTTTGTAGACCCACTATTAGTCAAGATTATAGTTGCACATTTTTGGGGGCTGGGTCTCTATTGGCTTTGCAGGTCCAAAACATCTAGTCTTTGCCCATTCTTCTGCAGAGCGAGGATGAGACAATTGTTAATTGTCACTAGCTGAAGAGTGACAATGAACAAGGTTTTACTATCTATTCTCAGTTGAATTTAGGTCTGGACCTTGACTGGGCCATTCTGTCACATAACTTTGCTTTGATCTAGACCATACCACTGTAACTCCAGCAAACAGAGCCCATCCTGTGGAAAGTCATACTTCTGCAACAGTCACTGGTCTCTTGCAGCCTCCAGCAGGTTATTCTCTAGGATTGCCCTGTATTTAGCTCTATTCATCTTGTCATCAAACTTAACCAGCTTTTCTGTCACTATTTGCCACGACCCTCTGTGTTTCTGTTCTCCTTGCCTAGCCTGACAGCTTAGGTTTATAGCAAAGACTTAGAAGAGTTGACTATTCTGGAGACAATTGATTTGACTGGTTTTAATTCAACAAAACAAATACACTCCACAATTTTGAACAAAATAGAAACTTGTAGCATGGCAAAATGAGGGGAAAAAATTTGATGGGTATGAATACTTTTGCAATGCCCTGTGTTCACATTTAGTCAGAAGGCATTCATTACATGTAACATACTTTTAAAAGAACAACACATTAAGGCTTTAGCTTTCCATCAATCACATTGAGTTGAGGTAAATGTGACTTGCCCACCCACAGTGGTGAAAAACCACCTCCTAAAGGCTAAAAATAACTGTGCAGTTTATCACATCAAATAAAGAAACTCTTGCTTAAGTTTTCTGACAGTCAAAACTGTTTTGGATCCAGTGGTGAAAAGTATTCGACTGATATGTTCTGGCTTGATATTACCCCACTTTTGGTTTTCATTAGCTCCTCTTGTGATGTTTTGAAACCCAGACAACAAACCCACATATAGCCTGAAGAGGTGATAAGAAATTCCAAAGTCAGCTTGACAGTTTTACTGATAAACAGTCTCAATAAATGAGAGCAGCGGTAAAAAAAAAATATTTGGCTTAACCTTTTGGTTGAGCAGTGGAAACTTAAATTGATGCACTATTCATTACAGACAACAGCAGAGGTGTTATTAGGATGCAAGAATATGAAAGCAATTCAAATGTGGAATTCTGGACATCAAGTTAAAGGAAAAAATCAAGTCATGTTGCTTCTTACTGCTCAAACAGACTCATAGTCTCACAGTGAAGTGGAAAGAAAAGAGTGTTTTTAAGGCCCCACTCCCATTTTTATCAAATAAATCATTAGGGTGACTTGCAAAATGTTAAGCTGAATCATTTCACCATAGCTTCATTGAAATGTCAGGGAAGTGTTTGAGGCTTCACAATCCACTGATTGGAAGGATCATAATATAGATAGTGAATACTGAGGATTTCTGGCTAGAGCTTGAAAATGAAACAGATAACTAGTTGTTTCTGCTTTTGAAAAGTTGCAATATTTTTATATTTGTTTGAGAGCATTTTTTCAAATTAAATGTCTAACTCGAACTTAGCTATGAAGATACATTGTTTCCCCAGTTGGTGTTACCTTGTTTTGCTAAATTTAAGGTGCTCCCTTTGTATTTGTGATAATGTTGTACAATTTTTGTAAAGGTAAATGGACTAAAAAAAGACCACACACTAAGTAATGAACGATTCTTGAAAACAGTGAATGAGTAAACATTAGGGAGACGTCTCTCTTATTTACTCCTCACATTCTAAGTAAATGAGGTTGTTGTTGTTGTTGTACTTGAACCTTCTTGGTAGGCTATTCTTGGTGTTATGCAATGAGTGCCTCTATTTAAAACCTTGATTCTTTGAGTGTCTCTATTTAAAACCTTTTGATTCTTTTGTAGGGCAGCTATAATCTAGCTCAGAAGCTTCTAGTCTCATTTGGATGTAAAAATATGGCCTCTAATACAAGCATATATGTCACAAAAACAGTTTATTTACAGCTTGTAAATCCCAGTAAAGGCATTGTTTATGAAAGTTATTGAGGAGAAAGATTAACCATTTATCTTCTTGTTGCTCACAAGTGAAGCAAATTGTTCTTTCATTCGAAGCAGATGACAGAATTAAAAGGTTAGGGAAGCTTAACATTGGCACTAATTATCCATGTTGATATACATAATTACACTGTGCATGCCCTCCACTCAAGTACTTTGTAATGTAGTCCCACAGGAAGGATCTCAGTCATGAGGAGGTCTGAAATGCAGGATGAATTTCTGATTCAGTACGACTCTATGACCTTTGAACCCTAACTAATTCAAAGCTTCAGTTTAATTCTATCTCCAATTAAATAAATTTTAGGATCTTTCAAGCAAGGATTACAGTGTTGAGGTTTTTGCCATTGTTATGAAGATCTCTCTGAAGATCTATTTTGACTTTTTTGTTGTTGTTGGATGTTCATTTCCTGTCTTTGATTAATTTGTATTTTTGTCACTTAAGAAGAATAGCAAAAACTGAGTGATATTGTCTCCAAGTCAGAATTGGATATTGTCTCACAGTCTAAACTGGGAGTTGGTACTAATGTTTTAATTTCTTTGAGACTGAATTATTGTGAAAAGCCTCAGGAATGTCCCCAGCAAATCATTATTTATCTGCCTGCAAAACATCCACTACCTGCTGGGTTTTCACTAGCAGTTTTCACACATCACAATATTTCACACCCACTTACATTGGTTCCCTACCAACTTCACTGAACATTACAAAACCTCGGTTCTCACTTTTAAAGCTTGAAATAGACACTATCTCAGAGCCTTTACAACCACATGTCTCTGAGGTACCTGAGGCCTTGTGATCAGGGCCTGCTGGTTGAGCCACATACGAGGCTAAAAACTGAAGGTGACAGTCTTTTCAGCAACAGCATCAGAATCTTGTTGAATTTGAGAACTGTGGACTCCGCTGAGCGTTTTATTTTTTTTAACTATTCAATCCTTTTTTTAAATTGATTTTACGCAACTGTTTATCCGTGTAATGTACAGAACTTTGTGATTTTACCTAAAAATGCTAAATGAGCCACATATTTTCTTACTTGTTTGTGATAGACCAATAGGTAGAATTTATTTATTTTTTTTTACAAAAATGTTTTTGAAAATAATTGTGCGCATTTTATTTAGCCCCTGAGTGGTAACACATTTTAAAACCACCTTTCATTACAATCATGACCCCACCAGCTTAGAGAGGTCAAATTTTCTTTTCTGTGCACTTTAAACTGAGAGCATCTGTAATCCTCAGTTTTAGTTCCTTGGTCTTCATGATGCTGTTTATTTAAATGAAATTTGAAAAGTTTAATCTTAATTACACTTCACAAGTATGGATTATGTCATTGTGAACTATCAATTAAGCATCCAAGAAGATTCACTGAAGTTTCTGATTGCAGTGTGAATACTTTTTGAAATATGAAAATATGATCTGGTTGTTTAAAATGTTGTGGGAGTCTTGAGCTAATCTAAATTGAATATTTTCCACAGATTTTTATATCAGACATTTCCACCCTTGTACACATAAAGGGCATCACGCACACATAAATGGAAGAAATACATGCAGACTCAAGCATGTGGCAGGCAGCAGCAGCTGCTGTGTGTATAATTAGAACGTTTTGAAAGCCGAGAGCTGGAGAAAGACTTTCACCTGCAAACTGAGGGGTTGCCACCACAACAAGTTGTCACCTTTGCATTTTCAGTAAAAGTCTATGAAGGAAGGACAAAAAGTGTCATGTTGGGTTCAAGTCCGGGTGAATACTGTGAAGCAGGTGTTTTTACGGTCAGGAAAGCATTGGTTCTGTTCTGTGGTGTGATTGAGGGCTGTGATGGTTCTGTTCCAGACATTCTTGCAGCGGCAGATGTGGTGTTGAACTGAAGTTACAGAGATTTTTTTTTCATCTGAGGAGAACAATGGTGGTTGATAACATAGGGAAACTTCGAAAGGGGAGAAACAAGTAGCTGTAGAAATGTGAGTTATGTGCATACTCGACCCAAGAGAGATACTGACTCCAATCGGATGGGTTGGTGGAAGTGAAGGATCTGAGGGTGGATTAGAGTTCTTGGTTCATACTTTCAGTTTGTCCATTTGATTGGGGGTGGTAACCAGATGTGAGTGTGACTTTTGCTTCTAATGCTGAACAGAAATGTTTCCATACCTGGGATGTGAATTGTGGGCCACGGTCAGAGGCCTCTTTTGAGGGATGCCATCCAGACAAAAAACATGTTTGGCAAGGAGTAAAGCAGTCTGGAAGGCTGTGGGGAGTTTTCTGAGTGGGATGAGATGACATGATTTAGAAAAACGGTCTATGATGGTGAGGATGGTGGTCAAACCTTTTGATACAGGGCATCAAGTGATAAAGTCGATGGATATGTGTGACCAAGGGCGCTTGGGGATTAAAAGGGGTTGCAGGAGACCAGAAGGAGGTTGAAGAGAGGATTTATTTCTTGCACAAACAGGGCAGGCGAGGACATATTCTTTGACATCTTTATGTACCGATGACCATCAGAACCTATGGTTGATGAGGGCAGTAGTCCGGCTGATATCTGGATGAGCGGAAAATTTTACAGAGTGGATCCAATGAATGAGATGGGTTCGGACGAAAGTGGGGACATAGATTTTGTTGTGAGGGACGGAGTTAGGAGCAGGTTCTGTTTGCTGGACTTGTCTGATGAGGTCTTCGATTTCCCAGGTAACAGAAGCGACTGTACAACTGGGAGGAAGGATGGTGGCAGGAGTCTTTTGCTAGTAATTAGAGGAATAAAGTCAGTAGAGTGCATCTGGTTTGATATTTCTCTAGCCGGGACAATAAGGAAATGGACAGATTAAACCTGGAGAAGAACAATGACAAGGGGATTGACATGGGCTGAGTCTTTTGGCTGATTGGAGATAAGAGAGCTTCTTGTGATCTGTCCAGACCAGCAAGGGATGTTCTGCGCCCTCCATCCAGTGCCACTGTTCTAACTATCTGTGCTACTCATTCATCTGTCCTACCTTGTGGTAATGCGCATGCGCACATCGATGCTACGTCACATACTGCTTACTCTGCAGATTTTTTGTCAATACATCCTACCTGCGTACCAACACCAACAAATAGACATATCTATCTATCCGTGCTACGGTAGGAAAATCTGACGAGAAGCAGCTTTGCGCATGTGTGATTCATTTCCAATGTGGACACAGAATGGGGTTCAGTTCAGTTCAATTCAAATTTGTCTAATCAAGGACAGCACATTAAACAATGCTACATGTGGGGGGAAAAAACTAAGAAACTGTTGTTTCTTACCTTTGCACAATATTAATTTCTTGGTTGTACCTTTATCTAAAGACAGTAATATCAAAGTTAAAAATTCCTGTTATATACACAGACACCTACCTTGAATTTCTGCGACTATAAACAAGAAAAACATAAAAATGTACATCAGAATGTATATCAGAGAAAACTAATTCTCTATAAAGGTAAAAGGTAAAGGTAATTTTACTAATATAGCATATTTTCAGCAACAAGGCAATACAAAGTGCTTTACATGATTTTAAAGAAAATACAAACAAAATAACAAAACAAAGGAAAGAGCAAAAGAAGAAAAAGCTAATCATGTTGATCCAAAGTAAATAAACTACTCCTATTCAAGGTTGGTAGATAAGCAAAAGTAAGTATCCTCTGGTCGAATTCCTTTTCTGGTTTGGAATAACAGGAGTCTAACAATGTAGGTCAGTACAAATCAGTCTGCATGTCTTTCTTTTTGTTTTAGCCAATGTTTCGTCTGGGAATTGAAAATTCCATTTTTATTCCTGAAGGTGAGCTCTCTGTGTGCAGGTGAGGTTTTCTGAATTAGGTTACTGTGGGACTGACCACCTGTCTAAGCTCGGGGAAGTGGGAAAGGCTCAAGGCATCGTGGGAATTCTGGTTCTTTTTAGAGAACCGGCTCTTTCAGCTCGGATCACCAAAAAGAGTCGGCTCTTTCGACTCCAAAGCGGCTCTTCAGATTTTTCTTTTTTCGTTGTTCCTTAATTTATTATCCAACAGAAAAATGTTGCAAAATGAATGACAGCTCATTGTCAGAAATTACTATATTCAACAGCTCTTCTTCTGGGTCACCGTAAAGTCAAATGTTCATGTGGAGTTTTAAAATACCATATGAGTTTGTTATTTGGCTTTTGATGGTTACATTTACAGATTTAGCTGCTTTTAATTAAGAAATCTTCCCATTTTGTCTGAAACTTGTGTTGGTATTGAACCAGCAATCAGAAAACATGCTTCTGTTACATGACAGTTTATTGCTCTAAAGTAATGGGTTTAAAATGTTTTCTTCTCTGAGAAACACACCAGCAATAAATTCCAGGCTCTGAAAGGAGTGAAGGGATTATTTAAATCCACAAGGGGGCGTCCTGAACTGTCTTACACTAAAGACTGAGCATGAAAGAAAATTAAACCCAACCATAGTTATTGTTTTTGTATGATATAGAAAATATGTGACATTACTTACACACAGAAAATGTACATTTTAACACTATTGTGGCTAATGATGGTATAAAAATATAATAAATAAGCTCTTTGCTTGCTAATATTCTGTATTGTTCAATTGACTGAGAGATTGCTATGGTTTTTTTCCCCTCCATGCATGGGAAGCACTGTGCTGCCATGACGCTGTGACATAATTCAGGATAACAGCAGACAGAAAGTTCTTAGGGGGCCTAGTCACACTGAGCTGTAGTCTTGCATGTTTATACACAATTTGATCACTATGTTGTTTTATGCAACCACTGCACATTATCAGTTCAGCTTTACTGCTATTTTAAGCTGATTTTCTTTTTTCAAAACACATTAGAGAAAATTGAAAAGTGGAGGAAAATTCTGTTTTTATTTTGTAATTTTACAACTTTTTTAAAGTAAATGGTTCAAGGGACTTGAAAGATAATAAATAAGGTTGAAACTAGATGAATTTTCAACGGAAAAGTGGATCTGACTGGTGATTTCGCTTGAGGCTGAGCATCTCTGTTTCTGTAGAGATCACAGCTGAAGTTGGTAATGATCTGAACAGCTCTGGATTCTGACCAGAAAATATATACAGTATATCCATTTTGACTTTAAACTTTCTTAGCAATCTTTCTTAAGGAATGCTGCAGGTATTTTGCTGTTTATTTAAGTAATATTTAAATGATGGTTGATATTTATTTTCATTTATCCATCCCCAATTTTTTTATTTTATCTCCAGTCCTTAACATTATCCTTGATGTTTAAGGTTAAAGCTGATGTTTACTGTATCTGGAATGTTTTACTTTATCTCCAATGCAAAAGAAAACTTTTCTGGATATGAAATTTGACATCTGATAAACATTGGCAATAATGTTAAACATCCAGGATAGTGTTAAGCATAATGTTAAGCATTATCCTTGATAAAATAAAAAAACTGGGACAATGTTAAATATCCTGGATATTAAATGCTAAACATCGGAGATAAAGTTAAACATCCTGGATGGCATTAAACAACCACAATAACACTGAATGTTAAACATCAGATATAATGACAACCATTGGTGGCTAAAGATTACCATTGGGGACAATGTTAAGCTTTGTGGATAAACATTGTTGGCAACTTTATTTTCCAGATGATTTATTAACTTGATTTCAAGGCTACAAATCTTGGCAACAGGAATACCAAACATCAGACTGCACCTTTGACAAGTGATCTCTAATAACATATTGATAGAAGCTTGTTCATAATATTGAGCTGACACAGATAATGGATGAATGGATTCATTAATTTGTGTTTCATATTTGACCAGATCAAATATGATATTTGATCTGGTCTGAAATCAAAATATTTAATTATTTATGTATTTGATTCAATTTGCTTATGCTTTTTATGATTTTTTGGTAGGTTGTAAACAAAAATAATGAAAGCTGATTCAAGTAAAAATATGTCATATTGTAGCTTAATTCTGACAACTGACAATGATTTGCTGAGACACTAAAATTCAGAAATATTTAGCAAACCCAACCTTGTGTTTGAGCATACGGACAATGGGAAATGGGACAGGGGTTGGTGGTGAAATAGGTTTGCAGGCCAGACTCCAGCTAGGGTTTCAATGATGCAATGGCTTTGAGAATGACGTGAAGCTGAGTAAGACCCATCTGCTACCTGCTGCTCTTTAGCCATCGTTAAATGGATTAAACCTGCTACATACTCTGCTGCCAGGGTGTGTTATATGCTGTGTAAGAGTCCATATGTAGGTGGTCACAGAGCAGTCTGCTGTGTTTCCGCTCAGCCAGGTGTTAATGTCTGCTGTTCAACTTCTGCTCTCAACTTCCACCTAAAGTGATTTGAAACAGGATTTGGTGACTTAGGACAAAATAAAAAATAAAAAAAATAACATCCCTGTTTTTCCAAAGATAATCAATAAAATAAGAATTACAAAAAGGATTTTTGCATAATACGCACAACTCACTTTTTAAATGTCTTGAATATGATAAGAAACAATCTGTTTCCTGTTTAGATGTTGGTTATTCTAAAGTTTTGTTTGGATTTGAAGCAAGTTGTTGCAATGGAGCTCTCAAGTCAAAAAGATCAAAAGCTATAAATATGAATCAAAAACAGATGGAGCAGTATATTTTATAGTGAGGGATCAACTGTTTTGTCAGATAATTAACAAACGTGTACAGTTCTTTACTTGCTAGGTCAATTTCATGAGCCATTTTAAATAAATGTAAATTAATTTGTTTTTACCTGTCGAGTCAGTCACAGTCCATAAAAATAAAAATCTTTGCAGTTATTGTGAGGTACCACTACATTTTGTTAGCATGACTTACGATTTGTTGTTACAATTTGATTTAAGATTCAAAGGATGGCTCTAAGGTTCTTTGAGATAACATTTAGGCTACCAACATGAGCCACCCTGCTTTAGGCAACTAAACTTTTTTATAGTAATAATAAAGTAAGTGATAATAATAATGGCCTTGAAAGTGAAGTGCATATCTGAATTAAAAAGCAGACATCACCTTTATACAGTAGTTAATGGAACTGGCATCATTCAAGTGCAGTATATTGAAATTAATTTGAAAATGCAGCTGTAAAAGGAGAGTCCCAATGGCTGAGCTACATCATTACCAGCCTGCAGATGTTAATGCTCTAAAATAAACCTGATTAAAACTATTAAATGAACCCTCTTATTTCATTAATGAATAACAGATGGCCTGCAGAGATTAAAACAGCTGACCTCCTCGTGGCCCAGATAAACATATAGAGATTCATATGATGCCTTCATGCAAACTGATAAACATCAAATCTGTGAATCTGGCTCCTGTTTTCGGTTTGAGTTAGCTGCTCAACAGCTGAACATGTGTCAAAAGTGCAGAAAGTCAAAAAGATTGTAATATTTGAAAAGTTATCGTTCTCTTAGATGTTATTTTATTTTCAGGTAAAGCATGCTGACATTTATTTTGCAGCAAGGGTGTCCTAATTCATTAATTTAATTCCAAATACAAAAACCTTCACTGTCTCTGTGGAAACACAGCAGCCTGAGGTCAGATTAACAAGAAAAAAAGGCCATTTGGCCCCGCCTGAACCAGGTTGGTGTTAAGACTTAAAAGTAGATCAGTGTCTGAGGATATAAAAACCAGCTCAACCATAAAGTCTATCAGAGGCATACTGACCTGCACACTGCACTGGGTATCTAGCTGAAGAGAATCGTATTTCAAAAGAAATTATATCCCATCTGCCTGCTCTGAAGCAGCCACCATGGTTCTGGAGGAGAACAATGACTCTGTCTTTGAGCCTCAAATCACAGTGAGTATGACAATAACATGAAAATCATGTTATTTGATTTTCTTTTAGTTTGCATTGGTCTATTTTCTCTTTCTTTGTGGTATGGTTAACTTATTTACAAACAAATCATAGTATATAAGAACTAGGATTGTGCACATTAATGTGGGCAACTTTGGTAAACGTAAAAGCAAAAATAAAGCACAGACTTAACAAAGCAAGGTATTCTCTTTAATGTAATTTTACTCCAGTGCAATCTGCATTTGTTCATTGGCCAAAGTGAACAGCATGTTTGATGGAATGTACTCTAAAACAGTGTGACCTGATTATATCTATGTAAATGTTGTATTAGGAGGAGTATGTGGAGACTCAGTATGGGGACCTTCACTGCATCTTGACAGGAACTCCAAAAGCGAACCGACCCGTCATCCTGACCTTTCATGATGTTGGACTGAACCGTAAGCTGCAGCCCAGAGATCTATCAGCGGTGATTGTGTAGTTTACCTTTAAGGATCTGTACTGAAATTAAATAAGTTCATCAAAAAGTTGTAGCTGCTGAAGAATCAGTTTCTAATAGAATTACACAGAAAGACACATTTCTTAAGGTTTATTTCCACCTGAAGAAGTTAATTTGATAAAACCTTTTGGTTTGACCCCACCAACATTTTTATTGTCTATATTGTCATACTTCCTCTACATGCCAAATGATTCATATTGGGCATGTAGAGGAAAGAGGCATCAATGTGAGTAATTAACATAAGAATATATGTATATGTGTATTTTTTTTTCTTTCCAGATAAATCTTGTTTTGAGACTTTGTTCAACCATGCAGACATGCATGAAATTGTTCGTCATTTACCTGTTTGTCACATTGAAGCTCCTGGACAACATGAGGAAGCCAAGACTCTGCCCACTGCGTGAGTAGACTAATTTTTTTTAAGATTGAACCTTGTAGTTGAACAGTTATTCAACTGTAGCTTATAGCTGCTTTTAAATCAGAGATCTGATCCTTCAGGTTCACCTACCCCACCATGGACCAGCTCTCTGAGGTTCTTCCCTCCGTCCTCAATCACTTTGAGTAAGACAAATTCATCTGAGGACATCAAAACTAAACACTTTCAGTTGTATCTTTCTAGATATTGAGCCATTGAGCTCATTTTTGTGTGCTTTGCAGGATGAATAGTATAATTGGTGTGGGAGTTGGAGCTGGGGCTTACATCCTGGCCAGATTTGCTGTAAGTCTGAATCTTTTCAGAATCTTGAGTTGATGCTCCTGCACACAATATTTTGACATGAATAACCTATTCTTGTATTTTTTGTTTATTTCTGTTTATATGGGAATGGACAGACAATTAAACATACATCAGCATTTATAAATTAAAGTTCTAGATTAAGCCATATTAATCAAATTCATATTATACATGAGGATTTAAAAGTGATTTCGCAGTCTGTGCCATGAACACCATCCCAATTTTTAACAGAAGAGAAATGTCATGCCAATGGATATCCTGATTGTGCAACTGAACAGCTGGCAAATGTTTTCTTCTTTGTTTAGCTGAATCACCCTGATTTAGTGGATGGATTGGTTCTGATCAACATTAACCCCAACGCAGAGAGCCTAATGGATACTGTTGCAAACAAGGTATAAATGCATCTTGGAATGTCCTCCATATATACAGATGCTGTTATATGTAAAGATGAGGTATTTACTCAGCAGCTACATAAAGTCCAAGCTTGAGATAAAAGGAGTTTTGTCTCCTTTCATATTCAAAAACGTTATTATGCAACACAGGGTATCTTTCACTTAACTCACAGTTTTGATTCCCCCTCCTGTCTTTAAACCTCCACATCCAAAGCCCAACGTTATTACTGGATCCTTAAATGGTTAAAAATGTAAAAGCAATACAGTCTTAGTTTACTTTGGCTGCAGCTTAACTCCTTCATGGTTAATATAATAAAACAGCAATATGTTGAACATGCTCTATGCAGCTGCCGAGGGCCTCCTGCTGGCATAGATAGGGTCCACCAAAAAGAACTGAAGTCTTAAAGAAAATGTTGACAAATATTTATGTTACGTGCATGCTAATAGGAAGCTTTATAACTTCAAATGTTTGTTGAAAAGTACTATAAATTGCAGCTCATTTGCCAGTTACTTTCATGGGTTGGAAGTAGCAATGACAAGTTTGTCATAACTTTCTTTTTTAATTTATATGCAATTTTTTGAAGGTACTGTGATGTCTTAAATTTATTGGGACTGTTAAAATTTCCTATAATATTTAGGGGCATTTGAAAAGGGTGTTTAAAGCTTGCTATCTTTTATTACATTACTAAATACATAAATTTTTGTCCTAATTGACCAATTAAGCATATTTTTACTACTGCTTTCTCTCCTTAATGGAAATTATCTTGAGTAAAGACTTTCTGAGTTATCTAAGCTCAGAAGAGTCTTATAGAATTCCCATGGAAATTAAATATAGCAAAACTTTGTGTCATACCATAGATTACTGATTGGACCCTCACTCTCCCAGACAGACTTGTCACACACCTGTTTGGAAAGGTAAGCTATCTGGAACAACAGAATCTTAGCTTTTCATATGTTTATGATAAAAAAATCAGAACAAAAGTGTAACATGCATAATGCATCTGCACGGATTACTATAGGATGAGATCCAGACAAATCAAGACCTTGTGTCAACATATCGTCACTACATCACAACAACAATGAACCAATCCAACGTGAGTCAGTTTCTACGTTCCTACAACAATCGCAACGCTCTGGAGGTAGAGAGGCCTGTCCCTGGAGGGAACGTCAATGTCAAGACACTCATGTGAGTGGAACAATAGATCTGAAAAGCAGATAAAACATTGGCAGCAAGCTCACCTCATAACAATTAACTCCTTGTGGCTCTGCTGATCACATAGGTGTTCATCCCTGTTGGTTGTTGGGGATAGCTCTCCTGTTGTGGAAGCTGTGGTTGACTGCAACTCTAAACTGAACCCCACAAAGACCACACTGCTCAAGGTAAACAAATCTTGGCTTGGATGATCAGAAGAGTAGAGCTGTTTTTGATGCATATTTATTGCATTTTACAAGACAAAATACTGCCTTGTTGGGGCCAAGACCCATCTTCTGCCCCCTACTCCAACTTACTAGTTTGAAAGCATTGTTGTGAGCACTTATGCCACCCCAAAGGCTCTGCAGCTCTGTGCAACGAACTGTTTGAATCACTGTTGACATTTTATTTATTAGTAAAATATTTATCATTTATCCTCTCCTGCTGATAATTTCTTTTATGACACAAATTTTGCTAGAAAGCTATAATTGTGCTGCTCTGTCTTTCTTCCAGATGGCAGACTGTGGAGGACTTCCTCAAGTTGTTCAGGTATAACACTAAGTCATATACTCTACTCCATTTTGGTCAAGAAAAAGTTGACTATATTTTATTTTTCTCTCAACAGCCAGCCAAAGTGATTGAAGCTCTTAAATATTTTATCCAAGGAATGGGATACTGTAAGTTACTAAATATTTGTACGCTATGCACTCATTAGCCACTTTATTTGAGAGACCTTGCTAATAGTGGATTGGGCAACTGCCTTAATTCTTTATGAGATAGATTCATACCTTGTTTGTTAAGAGTGGCTATTTGTACTTCTGTTACTGTTATATTAGTCTGCACATTCTCTTCTGACCACTGATTTCAACAAGACCAAATAAAGTTCTATTTTTGTTCTTTTTTTATTCAAGGTTATTTTAACTTCTCCTTCAGTGATTACTTGTTTATTTAAAGAAAATGCTGAAATATTTTTTCTTGATTCATTTGTGTATTTAGAGAATTCATTTTCTAATGCTCAACCATTACAAATTACACATATAAAACCAAAACTATTATTATAAAAAGAACTATATCAAATAATAAAAAACATCATAGATTTTGTTAATGCACAGTAATGAAAACTGTTTTTTTTTTTTCAGTGTCCAGCGCCAGCATGACCAGACTTCGCTCAAGGACAACCTCCAGCTGCAGCAATATGTCAGTCGATGGCTCTCGAGGCCGCGCACACACCAATGAGCGTGGACGAACACATTCACATGGCACCGAGGAGCGGCGCGGGCGAGCACACACTGATGTCTCCATGGAGAGTATTTCTACTGTAAGCCAGAACGTCTCAAATACAGTTGAACTGGCATGCTAGAGCGTCAGTGCTACTTAGATCCTCGCATTTAACTCAGTTCAAAGCTTATTATACCTGCACTTACATCTTTATTAGTAATTTGATCCAATCATATTTATTTTGTCTGTCACATAAAAGATCACATAATTTTAACTTATTTTATTCTTGATTTTCTTCTTCCTGTCTAATGATGTCCTCTTTTACCTTATCTACCAGTTTGTAGCAGTTGTAAGCTCCATTGTGTTTTGCATTTTTCTCTTTAAATAAAGTAGAGGAGAAAATAATAAAAGTTGACATGTAATTATTTTCAAAATGTCATGGATTTGTGTACAGTGTTGTTGGAGTTTTTGTCTTTAGGAGTTGTAGTTGCAATTGTAAAAACTTAAATAAAATGTGAAAAATAAAGGAGAAAAAAGGTCAGACTTGCAGAACTGAATTGTAAACTCAATATTGTTAACTGTAAGAATGTAAACAGTTGCAGTCAACAACAGTGTTCATATATTTTGATAATTTCTAAGCGCTTTATTTAATGGCAATTGGGAGACCAATTTATTGAGAACACTTTTTACATCATATTTATCATGCTTGAAATTAAATTTAAGTTAAAAGCTATGATCATATTTCCTGAAAATATTTTGCTTTCAACTCTATTGTGAGCAAATTTTCACTCCCACTTCTACATATTCTTAAACTATGTAGAAATAATTTGACTTGATAAAACTAGGCTATGAGAATATATTTATAGACATTTGTTTCTTAAAAATTGAAAAAAAGAAGAATTGAATGGAATTTAATTTCAACTCCCAACAAGATGGGTAGGCAGATAGACCACTAGATGGAGTTATATGACAAATTTAGATGTCAAGTGCTGCATAGTGTTCCATAATATCCATCCATCCATCCATCCATCCATTTTCTTCCGCTTTATCCGGGGTCGGGTTGCGGGGGTAGAAGCTTCAGAAGGGAGGCACAGCCTTCCCTCTCCCCAGCCACTTCTTCCAGCTCTTCCGCGGGAACCCCAAGGCGTTCCCAGGCCAGCTGAGAGACATAGTCCCTCCAGCGTGTCCTGGGTCTTCCCGGGGCCTCCTCCCGGTGGGACGTGCCCGGAACACCTCACCAGGCAGGCGTCAAGGAGGCATCCTGACCAGATGCCCGAGCCACCCCAACTGGCCCCTCTTGACGTGAAGGAGCAGCGGCTCTACTCTGAGTCCCTCCTGGATGACCGAGCTTCTCACCCTATTTCTAAGGGAGAGCCCAGCCACGCTACAGAGAAAACCCATTTCGGCCACTTGTTCCATAATAAATCATGCAAAAAATCAACTTTTGTGTCAGTCATGATTGTTTTCTTACTGTTGTGCAATAAAGGGCAACATGTACAAGATAATACTAACTCCTTGGACACTCATATTATCCATTCATTTGATGAATTTTGGTTGAAAATCCTAAACTATGTCTAATCCAAAACAAAAAGTATTTATGCATACACTGATAATAAAAATGCAGTGGTCACAAATTAAAAACTGCTTCTTTAATCTATGGAGAGTTATACAAATGTGTAAATATAGGTTGTAATCGTGGTCCACCTCGATGTAATCTTTGCAGCTTGAGTTTCTGAAAATCCATTACAAAGCCCTGAGGTCCCTCAAGT
This sequence comes from Alfaro cultratus, assembly GCA_903066825.1. Taxonomy (NCBI): domain Eukaryota; kingdom Metazoa; phylum Chordata; class Actinopteri; order Cyprinodontiformes; family Poeciliidae; genus Alfaro; species Alfaro cultratus. Next base: position 78,220 of record CAEFZX010028688.1, read on the forward strand.
CAGTTTGTACATGTCTGTTCAAAGACTATCTGTGACATCAGTGTGTCTGCTGGAACTTGTGTTTGTATGGAGATTAGCTGCATGCATGTGAGGGTGGGACTGTTTGTGTAGGCCCATGAGTAGATGGATTGTTTTGGGCTTTGAGAGTGAAATGACTGAGAAACAAATCCAAGGCAATATAATGACAGCCAGCATCAAAGTCACAATTATTTGGTTTATGCGTGCACTTATGTATGCGCGTAGGTCTGGGGGTGCATCTAGATTTCAAAGCTTCTCTTGTCTGTTGTTCATTAGACTGCTGTGATGAATTATTCATGGAAGAAATCTCTTAAGACTTCATATAAACATAAGAGCTTCGTTCTTGCTCAGTGTAGGGCTCCTACTTGCATGTCAAGAGTCGTTTCATGTCAGTGTGTTTCAGCGCATTGGAGTCATTGTAAATTCTGGGGTAAATGCCATAGATCCTCTTTCTGTGGCAAAGCACAAAACAAAACAAATTAAAAAAAGTCACGGAAATTCAGAAGTCACACGAAATTTTATTTTATTTTATTTTTTTTAAACTCTAAAACACAACATTATCCTGCAAAAGAAAATCTACAAAACAACAAAAGCCAAGAAGAGAATAGTAAGCAAACACCAAAATAGTAGATAAATTGAGGCTTCAATCAAGGCCTGCTCCTGGTCCTGCATCAGTTTTGCTATCATCTACCAGATGGGGCCTGCCACACCCCTAGATGGCTCAAGCTTGTGGCCCTGGTTCTAGTACACTACCTGCTGCATCCCCAGGTACAGCAGCCAAATACACATTCCAGAGTTTATCCTTATCCTGCAGTGGAGTTTATCCTTAGCATAAGCAACAACTCAACTTAGTCATTACTAGCAGCAACTCCCACCTTACCTGCTCGGCACTGTAGATACCATAGACAGCACTGTAAAATCTCCTCTGCTTCTTCAATGTCAACTCCTGAGACCTTTACTGTCCCACCTCTTAGAAAAGATTCTTAGCATCACCATATTAATCCCCATCGTCTCCTGGGCTGTATGGAGCACACTCACCATCATCATCCTCTCCTGTGTAATCTTCATCCTCCTCATCACCATCCACTTCTTGTGCCATCTTTATCTCCCTCATCATCATCCTCTTTTCCTGCACTGTTTTCTTTTTCATCCTCATCACTATCCATCTCTTCTGCACTGCTTCCTTTATCGTCATCGGTTCTTCTTTCCTGCACCTATGACAGTATCAAGATGGTCTCTTTTGTTTTCCTCTTCTACAATGACAATAGGGACATCTCTGTCTGTCTCCAAAGAATTCCATTCATGTCTCTGTCCCACCATATTTTGATACGCGTCCCCAGTTGGGTCACTGTGTCAAGCTCCTGCTCCCAATTCACCATCCATGGAGTGCAAGTGAGCTTGCCTTTGTCTGAGGTACTCAGTCTTTAGTTGTCTGATAATGGGACCCATGAGGTTCAGCCTCCACTCAGTTTCTGAGTGGCTGCCCAGAAATGTCTAAGGCTAATTCTTTGTGGGTACCAGCAGCCAGTCCCAGCCATGCTCCCAAGCTGCCTTGGGTCTATGTTGGCCCTCTAGATGAACTCCTTTGGATGTCCAGCAATTCTTAGTGGCAGTTCTCCAGAGAACCTCAGATGCCAGTCTCCAGAGTTAATACATTGTTAGTCTGCAGAGCTCCTTTATAGGTTTCTCCAGCTTTCTAGCACCCATTCAGGAGGACACTTCCATCAATTACATGGGCCTCTGACTCCTTTGCTGGAATGCTAATACTAATGTCTGTTGGGTTTGTTAGTTATTTCTTGTGTTGTACTTATTGTATATTTGGTGTGGCTTCTAGTATTAGCATTACTCTTTAGTTTTAGGTTTAGGAAGATCATTTAGTTTAGTTTTCCCTGTTCCATTCTTAGTCACCTCCCCCTAGTTATATGCCTAGGTTCTTCTCCAGCTGCTCAAAATTATTTTTGATTAGTCACACCTGTCTAGTTCTCATCCCACTCATTAACCCTCCCAGTAGTTAAAAGGCTGTTAGTTTCCTCACCTCCCTGCCAGATTTTCCAGATGTCCATTGTGTGTTCCCTTCATACCTGTTTTTTTGTGTTCCGGTTGCTTCGTTGTTTCCAGTCTGAAGTTATCCTGTTTACTTAAAACAGAAGAACATAAATTTTGGTTTCATTTTCTTTTGAAAACCATTCAAATATATAATCACCACCATTGAGAATCAAAACATTCTGCCTGTTTCCTCACATATCAAGTTTTGCTAGAAACGTACGTTCCACCGTGTGAGGACACAACCCATGGATGGTTTTCAACATCTGGCTCATAATGCCATGAAAATCAAAACATTTTGAAAATACATACCCTTATTAAACTCAAGAACATTTTTAATATGTATTTATTTAAAATTTTCTCTACTTGTTTTGTGGGTGTAAAACAATTCTGCATAACAATATCTTTCAGGTGTAAACAGCGCCTTTTACAGTCAGAATGTAGGGTTTTAAACCAATAACAATATATAAATATAGCATGCAGAACATTTTAAATTTAAAAGTTATAATCATATTAAAAGTTACATTTTCTAAATTATTCAATTTCAGATTATAGAACTGCAATAATAACTTTATTTCTTTTCAAATTATTACACGTCTTTATTAGTAGTGCCAATAATTCAGAAGGGTGCCATATAAGTAAGCTGAAAAAATTTTTAGTTTTGTTAAATAAGTATTACACAACCATGTCATATATAGATTATGGATCTACTCAAAAGGTTTAGCTGCATCCTTTATTTTTCTGTCCCCTGTTCTGAAACGTTTTTGCTTTTTTCTCTTTTTTTTGTCGTTTGTTTTTATTTGTTCCTATAATTTTTGCCACTTTTTTGGGAGGGTAATAGTGTTTTCTTTCGGTTCTCTATTGTGGTAATGCTTATTTACAAAAGATGAACAAAGTTTTGGAAAACACATCAGTACAATAATAGTTACAAAACATATGAAGAATACAGATTAACGACTTTTTTTTCCTGGTGTAAATCTAAGTTTCTATATACTTTTCTGATTTTCATCACAGCAAAGAGAAAAGGCATATTAAGAAAACACTTACACGTACAATTTTAAAAAGAGAAATCAAGTTTCCCATTATTTTTCATTATTGCCTTTTGATTTAAAATTTTTTTTAACAAAATGTGTATCATTATTGTAATTGATGCTGTTAGCCCACTTCCCCCTTCCATCCACAATGAGCCATATTGAAAGGTTATTTTTTCACCTTCTAATGTTTTGTTTTTACATTTAATTAAACATTGAGTGCAAAAATATGTCATTTTTGTCAATATACACAACGTGAAAATGTCTATAGAATTGTTTTAAAATCTCTTAATATTTGCTTAAATTTGTATTTTTTCTGAGGGGTCGCTGTTATAAAAAGTCAGAGGCACTGCCTCAGATAACATTGTTATATGTATGGGTGGACAGTGGGCCCCTCTCCTGCAGCCAGCTGCTGCAGCCATGTTGTTGAAACCTGGCTCCTCCAGCGCCAGCAGCAGCAGCAGCAGCGCTGTCAGCTAACGTCAGTGGACACCAACAACCGGGCACGGCGCTGTTGTGGACGACAACAGACTGAGAGAGGGACCCAAGCGCCCGAACCGGTTCTGTTTCCAGCGGATATAAATGCTACATTAGTCGCTCCTCGCTGGAGAAGGTGACCAGGTTTGGAGACAAGGAGCGGCCGGATCTCTGGGCTGAAGCGGGTGAGTATTGATCCCTCCTGGGGGCGGACTGAGTGGGAATAGCCCACTGTTAGCCTAGCTAGCTTAGCAATAAAGGGGGGGGGGGGGTGACACACTGAGAGACAATGGGGTTAACGTGAACGTTACACGCGTGGGTGCTTTTTTGGGTGCTCGGAAACGCGTTTGGGGAAATTGCCGTGGATTACCCATTAGGAAATTCTGGTCCTTTTGAAATCACGAAGTAATTTGTATTCTCAACATACAAACAGTGGTGCAGTGGCCGAAACCACCCCTCTGTGTTAATCCCGTAGGTGCAAAGGTCCAAAACCAAGGTGCGTTTCTGCCATGGTGAGCAATAATATTTAGGCGAAACATCTGTTTTATTGTTGAGCAACTGGTTACATAGTCCGAGTATCGTTGTTGTGTTTAAGGATAAAATATGAGGAGCAGCTCTGTCTTTGACCTGACTGTAAGTTTATGGCTTGCTTTCTGCCTTGTGAATCACAAAAACGACACAGATAAAACATACTAGTGTTTAGATAGATGTAGTTTCAAAATAAACAAAGAAACAAAAAACTAGTCTTGAGGTGACAGGAATAAATACAAATGCAATTGTAGTTATGATTAAGCTCAGATTGGTGCTTGGTATGGTCGTAATTTCTTAGTTTCCTTCCTTTGGCTTCTTTCAGTGGTTTTTGAGTGAAAGCTGTGCTTTTCTTTTTTCCTCTCTGTGACTTTTGGCTGCGGTCACATCTTTCCACCTGCCTCCACAGCCATTTCTGCATCCCTAGTTATTTCCTCTAGCTTATGGAAAGGGATATAGATGGAGCCAAACTACAAAGATTTACAGCATATCTTTAATGTTTTAAGAGACAGATAATGACTCACTAGCTATTCTTTTGTATATGTTCTACTAAAAATAAATAACATCTTTGTCCTGTTTTTTGTTGGAGAGGAACATATTTATTTTAACCTGCCTATTGCAATCTGTACAGGTGCCTCCAAGTGGTAGACTTGACTTAGATATTTACCCTAGCTTTGAAATTTAAAAAACAGTTAATAATGATTAACACTCAAATTTAGATACAGCTATAAATAAACAGTAAGAAATAACATAAACACATCTAAAGCTTTAACAAATCTATCTACAAAACTAGAATTTCAAAGGGTACTGTTCTCTCTTCTTTTTTTTTACACTATTGAGTACACAAAATTGTGACTACATGATCTTAGAAAAGTATATTAAACTGAAAATCTATTTATTTATTTGACTAATTCTCATTTATATTTGTAGAAGGATTTCCACTGAGATTGATTCTGACAGCTTTCTACCTCCTTTTACCTTCAGTGCCATAAGGAGGCAGGTATGTGGATGTCACTCAGCACTGAGGATGATGGTGGATTAATCATTCCCGCTGTGGTGGAGCGATAGGGATGAAGGACAGAGAGTCGTGGGAAAGATGAGGAAGCTGTTGAGAAAGCGATGGGAAGTGAATCCAGAGGGAGGAGGCAGCTGTTTGGAGGTGAAACTCAGCCCCCAGGTGTGTCAGTCCGAAACGATTGTAGGCGGGCTTTTTCCCTCCTCCCCTATAAGTGACAGCATACAGTGCAACTAGGAAGTTGAGCAACAGGAGAGGTACACATACAGACGTTTGGAGGGTTTTTGGTGGAGGTGTTATCCTCTGCTCATCGATCGCAAACATGCAGTTCTGGGACTTTCTGGGCTGCACTAATGGAGGTATGTGGGAGGGAAGCTTTACTCATGGCTGGATGAGTCTGTGTTAAACTGCTCTGTGATAGCCAGGTAGAGGGGCTCTGGCAGGCTGAGGGCTGGAAAGGAATTTGTGCTGCTCACAGCCATGCAAGCGGTTGCATGCAACCTATCAGGCAGGTATAGAGCAGAGACAAATAGACGCATGAACGTTGACAGCCTGCTCTGTTTTCCTTTGACAAACCTGGCAGCTTGGTGTCTGAAACAGCTTTGACAGATAAATTAAGTGACACAATTTTTTTTTCTTCTTTTTTGGTCTGAGTAATCTGAATTCTGGTTGCCTCTCTGAACATGTGTTGTCCTGTCAACAGAGAACGCTCTCTTATTTTCTAGTGAACGATTTTAAATTACTCCTGATCTAATGATGGGACACACTGCCAATGTCTCCCTTTGAAACTGTGAGGAAAGTCCATTAAAAAGTGCTGAGACTTCATCCATTGAAGTAATTTGAACTTTAAATGAGTAGTTTTCAACCCTGAGCTTTTGATTATGTTTTGTGTCCCGAGGTTACCTTTTTCATCTAGGATTTACTGTAGCATAGAGGTCTTGAGGCTAATATGGATTGGAGATTTTTTATTTTTTTTAACTGTTGTCCAGAAAGACCAGATAGAATAAGATCTTTTTGCACATGTTCATTCCTGTGCCTTTATTTATGGCTAATACAATAAAGCAGCAACAGCCCTCAGCTATCAGATGTCATTGTCGATGTTAGAAATCAACTTGAGTTGATTTTATATATAAAGTAAGAAGAATGTGTAAATTCTTGGACACAAGTGGCCCTCAGGCTCTCATGGAAGTGAAGTGAATGTGTGCTGCATTCACATCTACGATTGTAATAAATAAAAACAAACACACCCTCTTAATCTTTTAAGATAAAACTGTGCCTTATAATTTCTAGTAGGTTGCGTTGTTTCATGTCTCACCTCAAATGTGGCTCCTTTATCATGCTGCGTTGGATCCCCCGAGCAGCTCTGGCTCCAACACCCATCCTGTGCCTCGGGCTATGTTTCCTGCTATTGCACTAATAACTGTGGCTAAGATACCTGACAGTTTGTGTCATATTATTTACACTTCACAAGCTGTGTTGTAAACAGACGAAAAGGAAACGGGTACATATCTTTAAGTGCAGCATCCATCTGTGAAATTCCCATGAAAAGGCAGTTGAATTGTAGTAATATATATAGAATTTAATTACCTTTTAAAATATAGGGGTGGGGGAATGCCAAGAACTCTTATAATTAATTTGTTGGATCTATGTTTGTCATATTTTCCACAGTAGGCTGCCTGGAGTTACCAGCGAAAAGTGTGGCTTGAGGCAGACCACCTGCTGCCATCATCAGTCGGCGCTTATTTGCATCCATTCCTCACTGTTTTGCATAAGTTATTCAATGTGGTCTCGACTCTGTGTTAGGTACTGAGATTCTGCAATTAATAGTAAGCTAACCATAATAATGAGCATTTAATGCGTTCGTTTTTCTTTACCTTAAAACACTTTATTCTGCAAAAGTCTTGACATTTTCAAAAAGTTGTAATTTTTTTTAAAGGTCTTTAAATGCGATAAGTAAAATGTCCCATTAACGAGTTGATAATATGTTATTTCAGTAAGCCCACATTTAAATAAATAAAGCAGATAAAGAAAAGAAAAATAAAACTTTTACTTAGGGCATCAAAGCTTTTTAAAATCAGGTTAATAGGGTTTTAGTTGAAAGAATTCATAAGTGGAAGTTACAGTATATATAACTTTTAATGTTTGCTGTTTAACACAGTGATAATAACCTAAAATTTCAGGTCTCACATTTTTCATGATCAGTTTTTAAATATGTCATTGACTTTGAAGTAATAGTTATTTTGGTGAATTATACATGTAGAAGCTCTGGGTTTTATCACTTTTGCAGCCAACTCTGTTTCATTTTTATGTTCTACTCATTTGGTAACATAAAGTTGATCTTTTTGTTAAGATAGTTTGAATTACCAGTTATGGGTGATAATGGCTTCAACTGTTATGAGACTAGAAAATATAAATGTATACATTAAAAAAGAAAAATAAATTGAGCAAAAGAAATTTAAGTATAACAATTTTTTTTATTACAGTATTTTGTGATATTTATTGTAATGACAGAGATATTGATGGTTAGAGGTGTTAAAAACTCAATAATCTTTTTATTTAGAAATCTATTTGCCAAAAGCCTCACAGATGAAGAATTGTTAAAACCATAAAACTCATCTGTTAGTTAACAGCTTACTTTAAGACATCAGCTGCATTAAGTAGCATAAGTGGACTGCTAAACATCACATAACCACTGTGTTCAATCATGCTTCAAACAAACATTATTTTGTTTTTGCTCTCATTGAACTGACAGTGGAAAAAGTAAGAAGTTAAACCAAATCGTCTCTTTTGGGGGTTTACAAAATGATTAATTGAATCTTATTGTTATTACCACAGATGGCATATTCTTCATCTGCTATGATTTTTTTCCCCACAGTAAACAATTTAAGGATGCCATATTCTCATTTTATTAAATTCTCCCATTTTTAAGCACTAAATGGTGCATTGTAAGTGAAGAAAGTTCTGATCTTTTCATGATTTATGATGAGTCTACTCTTTCTGTCAGTGAAAGAACTCAGAAAAAAACCCATCAAAATGTTAAACTACATCTGACTTGGATTATAAACGAGAGCCTCCTTTGTGTCTCGTTGTGTGAAAGGGTTTTGTTTCAAAGGACAAGTGAGAAGAATCTATATGAGTAGATCTGGGCTGAATCAGAGCTTGTGCAGCCTAAAATGGAAATCATAGTTCCTGTTAACTGTGAAGCATAAGGAACTGCTAAGGTTAAAAGTTTATCTTTATTCATCACTGAACTATTGAAATTTTCCTTTGTGCGAATGACAGTGAAAGGGGGCACAGTTTGCCATTCATACAAACAGAGGCTAAGACTCATGTTTTAGACTCGGCTCAGCAAAGGAACATTGTGCACTGATACATAGAACCTAGAAAGTGCTTCTGCTTTTGAACATGACAGCAAAAATGAATCTCAATAAATTAGGAATGCTGAGATTCTTTAGTTATTCTAAAAGAAAAACTTTAATAGATTAATTATTAAGTCAATTTTCATGACTTGCAGCTAATTAAACCCAAAAATCAATTATTCAGACAATTAGAATATTACATAAGAGCAGTTTAAAATGACGTTTTAACAGAGAAATATTATGTTATGACCAACAGCACCATAAGGATGTTTAACAAGTCAATTAATGATTAATGGCCTTTGCTAAAGAAGCTGGCTTTTCAGAATACTAGATTCCTGCATATATTAATGGAAAGTCTTGTGAAAGGAAGACATGTGGTAGAAAAAAATGTGTACACTATAATACCAGCAGCCTTGGGAGAAATGTGGAGTAAAAATGGGGGAGGTTGCACCAGGAGATGGGCTAAAGCTGTTGCCTTCCTTCTACCCATCCTAGATAGAAATTCACAGATCTCAGGAAAAACAAACAAAGATACTCTCAAAAAAAGAAATAATGTAGTTTACAACATATTTTCTTGCTAGGTTAATGACAGAGCTGATTCGGAATCTAATAAACCTGAATCGCTGATGGAAGTTCAGCACTGCATTAAGCAATTTCTAGTGTCTTTTTCTCCCATTTGGAAAAAATCAATGTAAAAACACCTGAACTAAAAAAAATAAACAAGTTATTTTTTAACATTAAAACACAAATAAAAACCCAACAATTTAATGGTAGTTCAGTATATTTTGATGAGCAGGCTTCCTGGTTGAACCAGTGAAAGGTCATCAAGGCAAGCCTCTGCCCTTATTTGCATCTGTTCTTCACTGTTTTGGTTAAGTTATTCATTGTGGTCAACTGAGGTTGTCATGGAACAAATATACATTTCTGAGTAAGGAATAATGTGATTCAGGGCTAATTTTTAAATATGAGCGTGTTGCAAGTGTGATTCTTACTCTGTTTGCTGCTAAGCTGTTAAAGTTGATGCATGTCGATGTGTTTTCAGCCTAAGATGAAAAATGCAGATGTGAAAAAGGGCACAGATAATGTCAGTGATGTTTACAGTCTTAGCTGCTGTGTTAACTCTTCAACTGTTGCACCTCATTAAAGCTGTAGCTGTTTCTGTAAGGGCTTTGATTTCTGCTCCAAAGTTGCGTTGCACGTGTGTATTAGTGTATGCCTCCGTGGCGAACTGAACATTTCAGAGAGCAGCTTCACAACACTACTGTTGTTGTTTTCTTGATGAGAATGCAGTTGTGCAATGTCAACTTGCGTAGCCTTTGTGGTTGGTAGCCAGAGGCAGTAGATGTTTTTTTTTTTTTTTTTTCCCAGTAGGAGATAGAAAGAAGCTAAGAGCAGAAAGGGGGTGTGATAGAGTAGGAGGAAAAGAATCATGCAAATGAAAATGTTTTTGGTTTTTTTTGCCTCTTGAAGTAACGCAGGTTTCAGTACCACTTTTAGGTTCTGGTTTTACAACCAAAGTGAGGTTGTATCTTTTGATGGCAAGGTAATGTTTTTAAAATACTCACTTAAAACTGCACAGGAAACGTCATGAGGAAGATAAACATTCATTTCAGCTTTAGAAATTAACTTTTTTTTTATCCAAACGTCAAGAAACAGTGCTTCCCGATTGCACCTCAGTTCCAGGTTTAAAGCTTCCCTTTCTTTCCTTTTTGTTGTTTGTACATGTTTGTGGCAATAAGTGGATTATGTGATTATAAGAAAATGTGACATGACGAAAGACATGCTGAGCATTCCTGAGATTGTTCAAGAATTGCAATCTCACTTGAAAGAAGCTCCAAAATAATTTTTTGACATTCTTTTTAACGATTAGCATATTGTTCAAATCACAAATCATCTTTGTTTATTTCACTCTTTATTACTCTTATGGCTTAATTCCCTCCAGCCAAAATACACTTTCAAGATGAAAACAAAAATCACCACCTGGATTTAACTAAATACCAGGTGGTGCTTTTAATTCTTACTGGGTATTTTACAGATAAAATCAATTACAAGCTTATCTCTGCATTGAAATTTGACTACTAAAAGCATAGATGTTGTTGAGCTCTACTCTCCTGTATTGAACACCTTTCATTTGATTAAAGTAGCTTCCAGAGACTCCAGTGAGTTATATCCTCAGTGGAGCAACTCTGTGAGCCAAATTTAAACCCAGAAATATTACTGGATTCAAGCAGTGAGTCTGCACTGCTGTCTGATACGGCACTAGGGAAAAAAAGAGCCATCTCCTCTTTTCACCCAGTGGACTGCCATATGTGTTAACACATAAATAGTAAGCAATGTTATTGTTGTTGTGGTGCCTCTTCTGAGCTTTAAAAGCAGAAGGCAAGCCAAGTAAGAGCTGCATTATTGCCACCAGCTGGAGTGATGCGTAGCCAGGAGTTATGTTCGCTCTGTGTCAGTAACTGGTTGTGACATCATTACGTCGATATTGCCATTTGACAGGACATTTTATATTGCTATTATTTTCTTCATGAGGTGGCACAGTGAGCTTCTTCTCTCTCCTGTCAGGGGAAGTCATTGGTCTGCATCAGATAGACAACTTGGCAAATTACCAAAACTGATAAAATTGATAAGATTTACTAATACAATAATAAGTTGAAAAAATAATGCTAACAGTCATCTTTGAATAAGAATTATGGTCTGCTCTGGTAAAACCACAGTGACAAAGTATCGTTAGTAGATCTTCCTGCTTTTTTGATTGAATATATTGCAAAACACACATTAAGAAGAGATTTCCGTTTTTGCCTAGAAGAATACTTCTGTTTATCTCGTCTAGGCGCAGCACTGTAATGTTAAAGAATAGGTTCCAGTACCTTTTTAAACGTACAGAGCTTTTAAATTAGTGGATAGTTTTCCTTTCTAAATTACATATAAAAGGCTATTACAGCGAGACATTGTCTTGATTTATCTGGCTTCGGTTGTAAAACGGTAGCTGTAAGAAGAATGAGACAATGTAGTCAGGCATGGATTGACCTACATCGTGTACAGCTCTTAACTTAACGATAATCTGTGGGATTGGTGGGAAACTAAACAGCTGGACATTAAGTTCACTTTAAATCTGAAATAAATGCAGTGACATATTTTTTTCTTTAACTAAGCAAAATGAAGGATGTGTTGTAACCCAAAGCTTAACCTGGTCCAAAAAACATTAATATAGCCTATCCTGCTCTGGTATGTTATATCTTAAATGTGTCACGATGAAATTGTGAAGTATAATCCTGTCTGAGTACTTATTTGCAAATTAATTTCTAGCAAGAAGTACAGCATTTTTTTTTATGTAACACGGGGGTTGAAAGCGTTCTCCAACTACATATTACACTCCAGTCTTGGACTGTTTGGAATTTATCCCACAAGTATTAAAAGACAAAGCATTTGCATCCTTATTAGTGCCACGGTCCTGCTTAGTGGCTGTTGCTTAGTAACAGGAGACAGCATAGCCTCACAGTGTAGGACATTTCATCAAGCTGCTCATTTTGGTGTCATTTTTGAAAAAGAATACAGCAAAGCGTTCGTGAGGGCTCTGATTAAAGTCATGGTTGGAAGGAGACTGAGGTCAGGAAGCCGATTAGAGACTCGGTGTAAAGTTATTACAGCATGACGGAGCAGATAAATTCTGTCCAGTCATGACTCTCGCCTCGTTCCACCTGAGTGAAAGACCCCAGCACATATCGTATCCTCCGGATCCGTTTCAACTGCTGTGTAACTGGGCTGGTTTGCACTGACTGGCATTTAAATAACTGGACCTGCAGCCTGTGATTAGATGTTTCCTGCCAATAAGTCGGCTTTATTGAGCAGTCGAGGTTTTAAGTCAGCAGAGTACTTTTGGATTTGCTCATTAGTTTACTCGTTACCAGAATGTTCTGTGCAGACTGGAAAAGTCTGGAATTTGATTTCAATATTTTCCAGGTCTGGATAAGTATGGAAAAATAACATGACTAAAAGAAATATGTGGATTTCTAGAATTCTTTTCAATCTCTTTTTTCCCCCCTTCATCAACGTCTAATAGTTGTGTCCCTCTTTCCTTGTTTTCCTCCTTTCTCTGTTCCTTGTCTCCTTCCTTCCTCCCTATTTTCCTCCCAGGACATTTCCTGTGCCTGTGCCTTTCTAGGATTTTTCTGTCTTTCCTTTGGTCTTTCTTTCCATCCTTGTGTCCTTCCACCTTTTCTTTGTGGCCTACTTCTTAATTTACTTGTGTTCTTCCTCCGTTTCCATCATTTCTTTTTCTACCTTTATTTTGTTTTATCCTTCATTCCCTTCTTTTTTTATTTTGTTTCTTGGCTTTCTTGCTTCTTTCCTTCCATGTGTCCTTCCTGCTTGCCTTCATTGTGTTCTACCTTCCTCCTTTCCGTGTGTCCTCCCTCCTGTACTTTCTTCTTCTTTTCTATATTTTTCCCCTTTTACCAATCAGAAAGTAAAAGACAGTAAGTTTGCCTAACGTTCTTTTATTTTGCCTTCCTTAATTTGAAGTTCAGCCACTGTAAACCTACACAGATTTTTTGTGATCAGTGTAAGATGCCATTTTATTTTAAGGAATCAGAGAACAGTACGTCCACTGCACACTGTGAATGAATTATGTGCTACGTAGTGTGGTGACTCATTTATGCCACAGCTCCGTTGATTTACATCCTGTCACTGTAAATTATTCACCATGTAAAACTCTTGCATGTTTTACTATCAAGGCTAACAAAGTAAAATATTTGTTTCATGTCTCCTCTTTTTCAGAGATTTCCAGAATATCTTATTATGCTGGTGAGTAATTTTTTGTCTTATGTGCTGTATATTTGGTGTATGTTGTTTTTCTATTTTAATTTATTTGGGGGTTTTTTCTGTCAGATTATAAATGGAATCAAAATGGATTAGTTCTAGCTGTAGATCACAGCCTGGTGCGATGTTAAATTACATTTCTCTCACACACTACCCTTAGGTGGTTGCAGTATGTGTGTTCAGCTCTGTTATAGTATAAACATTTCTTCATTTTATTGTTTTTATTTATTTTATTGAATATTGTATTCTTTTTTAAGTTTGGCAGGAATTTAATTCAAGTTTTAAAATAAAAACGACATTATTTGTTTAATAAAATTCAGCTGTTTCAATCTGCATGAGGTTTGGCTATACTGTTTTATGGAGCAGATCGAGGTTGAGCTGAAATAATTTTAAAGATATAGATAAGCCGTGTAACGTTACCCTTAGCGCCATTCTCTCTCCTTGATTGTTGCTAGGTAACCGATGGTCCTGCAGCACATTTTCGATCGGGTTGTTGAGAGCCAGGAAGATTTTATTCCCTGAAAAGTACCAAGGCATATGTTAGATTTCCGAGACTTAACTTTAGCAGATCTCTTTGGAAGAAACATGGCTACAGCCAGATCAGTTTCTGACTTATGAAATGACAGCAGCAGAAACTTGTAGCCTCGACTACGGCTGCTTGAGGTCTACAAAGGTTGCTAGTGAGTCTTTAAAACTATTATATTTTTGTTTTCTTTCAGTAAACCATCAGAACAATATTTCGATCAATTAAACCTCCAAAAAGCGATTTAATTTGTAATTCAGGTTTTTTTTTTTACTGAAAGCTTTCACATTTATTGGATTTGAGTAAAATGCAAACAATGGCTTTGGCTTAAGGAATAAAATATGTGTATACATGCCACATGCAGCATGATAAAAATAAAAAAAATCAACTTCTTATTTAGATATTTTATCTGTTAATACTTAAACATAGATGGGGCTCAGTTCAGTCATTACAACTTCAAAGGAAACAAAATATGTTTTGTTTGCAACCTTCAGTGTAGACAAGCTGAATGTGAATTAAATTATGACGGGAGATTTCTTTGTCCCAACTCTTAGCTTTAACAGAATCAGTTTGACTTCTTTAATCCCAATAAGGATTTTTACATCAAAACCAAAAATTAAACTAGCAGATGTTTTTTTTTTTCTTTTTTTTTAAATTAGATATTTCTTTAACATTATTTTTTGTGTCTCATTTGACATCAGTTGAATGAAAATTAAATTAAATGACAATTTTCCAAGGGAATGACTAATTTTGTGGCGTAAAGGATTTTTAGAGTAAATTTGAAAACAAAAACTGTTTTTTTTTAACATTGCAGTTATAAAACTGTATGGTATTTTTATTTTCAATTAAGTAACATTCTTATTTTTTAAAATACTTTTTTTTTTTTACTGTAATCTATTGTACAGTAACAATAGATTACAGTACATGACTCGACATCCTCCAGTTGATGACAGTTAATGTTTTGCTTTCCAAATCTCTGCTGTCACATGTTGATGGTCTTCTTGTGCTTTGTCCTATTTGAGGGATTGGATGTGTGAAGATCCTCTGCTAGAGAAGGGCTCATATGATGCAGGAGCAGGTGATGCATATCTGGAGAGGAGGACAGACAGATGAGAGGAAGGGATGACTTAGAGAAACAAACACAAGTGTTGAAAGAACTCGGAGTGTTTTAAAAGTTACGAACGGATCATTTTAATCCCTTAAATATTTTTGCAAAACCCTCTGGCTTCCTGAGTTTTTCCTTTTGCTGTCATGCAGTTATTAATGACCAAAAACTGTCATTTTTTGTATGCATTTTAAAAAATGCATGTAAAAGCTTGTAAGAGTGTGTACTCTTATGAGTGGTTGTGTGTTAGTTTGTTGCTGAAGAGTGGAGTCCTCTTCTTCTCTCTTCTTCCTCTGCATTGGGTGTCAATTACACTTTCTATCGCTTCCTTCCTCCTCCTCCTTTTCTGTCCTTCTCCGCCCTACACACACACACGCCCGCACACACACACACATGCGCACCCTTCCTTTTCTGCTTCTGCTTGTTAGTGATCATAGCAGCACAAAGGAAAACCTCTTGGCTCACTCACTTTTTGCTGACATTCAAACATAACCCCACCAGATTTCACATTTATATTTCTCTCGCAAACTCTGAGCTACTTCATTACTAACATGCACACACCTTTCTGCACCCCTTTCACCGGCTCTCTCTCTCTCCCTCTCTCTCTCTCTCTCTCTCTCGCTCTCTCTCTCTCGCTCTCACACACACACACCTTCTTGCATTTAGTGGCTCATTTAGAGAGCTGGAGGATTTTGCTGGATAACGCAGTATTTGAATTTGTCCGCGGCATGTGTAAGAGATCTGGAGCGATGCTGTGATCTTGCTTCTCCTGCGACGCTACAGAAGAAAGGCTTCTAAAACCTCACTGAACTACACACGGCTGACTGACTTTGAAAAGGATTTGCTGCATCAAACCTTCTTCTGCAATATCTTTCTCTTTTTTTTTTTTTTCCTGCCTTTGTTGCCTGACTCTCCTCCAGTCTGGGTTTAAAGCCCTGCTTTTTTTTTTTTTTTTTTTTTTAAGCTTTTCACCTCTAAGACTCTGTCACATCATGTCCCTCTTCAGCATCGTATACCTGCTTTGACCCAGCTACTTCCTGCAGACATTATGAGCAATCTTTAGAGGATGTGAGGCACAGCTTCTCCCTGGGGTTTCTCTGCTTTCTGTCTCCATCTCACTCACTTTATTAGCTCATCTGTTCCTCTTTTTCTTCTTTAACAATTTGTTTTGGTGTCATCCACTGCCTCTTCTCTCTTCATGTCTCTTTCCTTTTCTTGCATTGGCTTTTCCCTCCTGCATTGCTCACTTTCATCTTCCTCTCTCTCAGTCTGTTCCAATTCTCTGCTCCCCTCTCTGCCCTACATTTTTGTCTCTGCAGCCCGCTGATGCCCATTTCTCTCATCTGATTTTTGGCTGATTTGTTTTGCTATCTCTTTTGGACAGTATTGTGGATTTACCAATCAAAAATGACTGCCTTTTTGGAGGATTGTCCTTCAGTGTCACTTTGTAAGCTGGAAATTTGAGACAAAGCACAAAACATTTTTAATGTTTACATCAGGATTAATACACTTGACAATTTGGTTGGCTTCGATGACCTGAATTTTGCATTATTTGAGGATTCATTGCACAAGAGGATGATCCGATTGCAAGGGAATAATCTTATCAACTGGAGTTGCAAAGTTTGAATATGTGATCGGAACACCTCCTCTTTAAGGAAGCATCTTTCAGCAATCATCTACATGCTCTAGGACTCGGACTCCCTGAGGTGACAGAACTAAATATGTGCATTCTGACAAAGGATGATTACATATTGTTTTGTGCAGTGAGAAAGGAACTTTTGCTGGGTCAAAGGTCATGACATAAATCGGATGGATTGATTTGCAAGAAACTTGACCACAAATGACTTCAAGCCAGACAAAGTGTCTCTGCAAGCTGGAAAGGATGACATGATAGTGTTGATGTCCTTTACCCATCCAGATTCTTTACAGTAAACCTTTCCTTACCATGAGTACATCCATTATCAGTAATAGTCAGGTTTCCAGTCCAGAAGAACCTGGATCCATTGTTGGAAATATTCAGAAACACCTCTCTAGTTGTTCTGCCTTTGTACATCCACATTTTTCAACCATGATATTTTTATTCGCTTGCTAGAAGCCAGAATAGAAACTACTCCTAGCTGTTGGCTCTATGCTGGTTCTTGGGCCCAGCAGTACAACGTGGGCTCTTTGGCCCGACCTGGAGCTTGTTGCCCCTCAGATAAAATGGAGAACAGTGGCTGTATCCCTCTCTGCTGGAGCAAAGGGGCCTGCATCTACGCGCAGCATCCGCTACCAAGTACGTATTGTGTCACTATTAAGATCTCACTTGCATGTAGCAGCACAGGGGGTAACGAGTCACAATATTAATACTTCTCAATATAACCTGTAGATATTTTCTCCTAAAGTAACTATCTACAAACCAACGCTCCAGCTGAAGTTAGTTGTGACCTTTGCTGGATAAATTGTCATCAAAGAAGCTTCTCCTTTCTTAAATTGCATGGTATTATAATGCTTACCTTGTAAAAGTAGAATAAACAGTGACAGGATGATGAAGACAGGAAGTACTTTGAAAACATATTGGCTTACATTCTGGCTAGTTGATAAAGCTGAAGTCGGCATCATCATCAGATATAGTTGAAAATCTAAAATATGTTTATTAATCAAACGTAAACCGTTTAGTTCTAAACTGAACATGGATTTTTTTAAAGGACTTTTTTATATATCTATCAAAACACACAAAAAACTGTTTTGAATCTATTTTATAGAATAACCTGAACTCAATTGTTCTACACTTATTAATTCTTACAACACAGATTTAATCTAATTTTGTTTTATTCTTACATCTATATTAGAGGACAATCAGATGCAATTTATTATTTAGACTTAATGAATTAAATTATAGCTGCAAAATAATAAGGAAATAGGACAGTGCAGTCCTGTTGTCTAATATTACAAAGACAGTATCTGTTGCATTTAACCTAAATTGCAATAACTTAAATCCTTATGATCCAACCGGCGACAATATCAAGACCTGTGGATAACGATTGTGAAAGTCCTGATATTTACAAGCAGAGTTTTTGCATTACAGCTGAAATAGAATAATTTTCTCCAAATGTACCCTCCAATTAAACCTCTGCAGTAGCAGTATTTGACTCACTAATATTGCAATGGCATTTGTGATACGATGTATTGTGCAGCTTTAATCTGAATCTTATAAAAAAAAAAAAAATAGGGCATTAAATTTGCTCAGGTACTTAAGGCTCATTTCCTTATAATTTACCTGGAGCGCAGCATGTTCTACTTGCAAGAGGGAAGTCCACTGGGATTCGCTAATTGATGAGGAGCCAACTACTAGTAAGCAATAAAGAAGTTTATTTTTTTCTCTAGGAGTTCACAAATATAAGTTAAGCAGTTCTGTTGTGTGGGGCAAATAAGTGGTATAAATGTAAAACTTTTACCGCTTATTTAAGGATGTGGCATCCATATTGATCTCTGATTTTTAAACAGAGTGAACCACTATAGAAGCATCTATTAACGTTTCTTTTACATCTTTTCTTTCTTTTTTTTTTTTTTTAAAGAAAAGATGTACATCGTGTCTGTACTGCAGCCCTGCAAAATATTCTTACCTGCCGTCTACTGGTTCATTCAAGGCTTGCTGCTCCATGATAAAGAAAATCTGACTGTATAAACGGCTCTATGAATTTCATCATTAGTATTTGGTGAAGTTGCAACAATTTCACAGTGTTCTAGAAAGCCCAGAAACCCAGTCCTCAGTGGCTGCGGCTGTCAGCGTTTGATGAATGAGCTCTAGATGCAGGACTGATGAGAAGCTTTGAAGCATCTCCCAAAGGTGGATGGAACCGCTGCATGACCGGCTTTCAAACGGGAGAGTAAATGTTGTTTAGATTCTCCCAGCATCCCTTCACATGAGGATTGTTTGTCAGGTAACTTTACTGATTTAGGCACTGTTTATTTATTTTTTTCTTTTTCATCAAAACCCAGGGGGATTCTGTAATTTATGCCCCAACCACAATGGTAAATGATTTTAAACTGTCATGCATCTGAGTCTTGCAAAGTCTTTTATTAGCCTGATTTAAAGAAATATAAGTAGTTTGGCTTATAAACATATTCTTCCTTGTGCTCTGATGTACATTATGTTTGTCCTTTGTTTTGTTTGAGGATAGGCAAAAGATGAGAAGGAGGAAGAAAGAAGTGGTACAAAAGGACAAGAGAACCAGATGGAGTTGATAAAGGCTGAATTTAAAAGATGCTGTGAGAACAATGAGACACGAGTTTCAGAAAGGAGACTCACATATGAGTGTTGAGGCAGTAGGGAAAATGCAGGAATGTTATTGGACTAAAAGAAAATGAGGGAATTGCAAAGGAAGCTAACAGAGAAGCGACACAGAAGTGGGCTTTTACCAGTAACCCTGTTCGCTGTTACATCGAGAACATAAACCCTCCTTCTGCTGGCGCGGAGCAGGCAGGGTTCATCCTCATCCTGCTCTGATCCAACAGGCTGGAGCTCCTGTGAGGGAGGCGCTGATGACTCTGCCAGCGGCCTGCATGGCCTATTTGACTCGATTTTTGTCCTTGTGGGTGTGGGGCGTGTGTGTGGATTTGGTTTGACAAGATATTGGTTCAAATCCAAATGTAGTTGAATATGTAATTCATTGTGTAAAATGAATTCAGCACTAATGCAGTAATCTGATGTAAGAACTAAACTATAGTTTCCTTTTCAAAAAGGAAAGAGTGGATTTTTCCAAGATTTTTAAGATTATAGTTTTGGCATAGAGAAATTCTGGATTGGCAAAACTCTGAATTGGTAGGTCGGACCGTATTGATCAATGCCAGCCAATTAAATCCTAATGCTGGTTCATCTCTAGATTTATAGTGTCACTTTGTTGTTATTGTCATGGTTTTGTGCATATTCTTTCTGTTCAATTGAGCAACAAACATAAAGCAAACCAGAATGTGAAATCATAGACATAACCCAATCCACAATAACTTATCCTGTTGGTGCTACACAGCAAATAGTTACAATATCATAGTAGATTTTGTATTTGTACCATAAACCAGGAACCATAAACACCTTCTTGGAAATGCAGGCATTTCTACTGTTTTAATAGGATTTAGTGAGGCTGAATGTAGAAATAATGTGGTTACATGTAAATGGTTTTTTTTCTTAATGTGTTGCATATGTGCCTTCAGCAGATTATGGCTGATTGTTGGTACTTGGCTCTATAGCTGATTTGATGCAATTGCTTCTTTTTTCTTTATAACTCAGACAATATGATGCTTGTAATATGTTTAAGCACATCTCATTGAAACAAGTCAAGGAAGATGCAGAAGGAGCTTTCAGAACAACTGAGGATCAATAAACTACATCACAACTAATTTAGCACAGTTACATTCCTGACTTAATTACACACAAAGTTTGGGAACTTGGGAACAATAAGCAACTGTGTTTTTTGTATATTATTTTTACTTAGTATTCTGAAATCAAAGAATCTTAAAGTTGTTTATTTCTCAGAGTATTTTCAACTCAAAGCAAAATGTGCTACTACTGTTATTCCTCTGCCTGAAAGAGAGAAACTTGAATAAATTTAGGAAAAAATGTTAAGTTGATCAAGTTTCAAAAAATACAGCATCATAGTTATTTTTTTAATCTGTTTTGCATTTCCATCACATAAATCAGTGCGAGCATATCAGTGGGAGAGCAAGCAGCCTAATCATGTCAGTGCTTTTTAAAGAAATGTTTGGAACACAAAATATATATTTGATGACCGCTTTATTAGGTACGTTTTATTATTACAGGGGTGGTCCGCCTTTAAACATCAGAGCTCTTTTACTTCTTTATTTAACAAGGGGTCTGGAAACATTTTTCAGGACTTTTGGGCCATATTGGTATGATAGCGCCACAAAGTTGCTGCAGATTTACCAGCTACACTCAAGAGTCGAATCTCTTGCTCCATTGCGTCCCAGAGGTGCTCTATTAGACCGATGAATGTGGAGTTCAGGGAACGATTGTCATGTCTAGAAAACCAGTCTGAAATGATCTGAGTACAGCTGCCACTCACTGAATATTAAACTTTTCTTTGGACCGAGCTCTGGAGTCCTGAGGTGGCTGTGTGTGAAAATCCCAGTCCAATAGAGCAGCAGGTTCTGAAATACTCCGACCAGCCTGTCTGATGTCAATATATCTCCTTATTTCCAATTCTACCTAAACTTCAGCACACAGATACGCTAACATTGTCTAGATACACTAACATTGTCTAGATAACGATGTCATATTTTTGGCAGATTCTATTGTTGTATTTGTGTTAACTAGCAGTTGAGCAGGTGTACTTAAAATATGGTCAGAGTGTTTAGGATGCCTCAGTCTGGAAATGTAAAGTTTCTTCACAAAAAAATCCGAGTCCATTCTTCTTGTAGCTTGTATTACCAGCAACCGTCAAGCAGAAGGATTTTGTACGTATTGGATTAACATCTTAAATGACTAATAAATCATCTCAGGGCGTTTTGAAATACTTTTAATTGGATGATCCTGCTAACACCATGAGAGGTCTTTTTATTTTAAATCTGGTCTGTGCTAATTGGTTGCATGAAATCCTTAAGAGTGTGACTAATGCACTGATCTCTTTGGGTTTCAGCTGCATTAAATCCTCTCACTAACTTTGCATTAAACGGTCATCTGCTACCTGCAAAATTGCCATTCTTTATTCTTGATCTATTTATTTTTTTTTTTTTTATAAAATTCTTTACGTTTTATTTTGTTTCAGACAATTATTGAACTTTTGAGTGAATTCTGGAGATCATATTAGAAAACAGATTCATAGGATAAAAGAGAAAAAAACAAGAGGATAGTATTGTAAAAAATAAATAAATAAATAAAAAATGTGTGAGCACATCAAACTAGAAGAGAGTCAAGCAAATCTCCATAAAGGTAAACCATTGTATTACCTCTGTGAGGACATCAAACATAAATGACGGTGTGTGTAGGACATCTGGACGTGCAGCATAGTTTTGTTAAAGCAACAGACGCACGATGTCCTCCTCTCCGTTTTTTGTAGTCATTGTGCACATCACATGCACTGAGACAGCTGATGGCCACCCTGATGAAAATGCTGAGTCAACCAACCCTGGATCATATTTTTGTTCCTGTGTTTCAGCAGGAAGTAATCTGGCCATGACCTGAGCATAAAACAAGAAATGCTGAATAAACTGATTCAGTCCTAGTGATTGGTTTGCTCCAGGCTGTTCAGTGTACAGAGTTTGTAGTGATTTTCCTTTTTTTTTTTTTTGCTGAAGCAGGACCCTTTGTTACTATTTTGCTCAAATTGTCTGAGTTGGATTTGGCATCTAATGAAAAAGCGGCAATTCATTTCTGAATATAAACAATCTTCCTGTACTGATGCTGACTATGCAGAAAAGCACTTAAGAAGTGATTTTTTTTTGTTCTTCTAACGATCATATTTGGTTTTCTTGTATCTTTCATTGTAACTTAGCAGCTCAAGTGTCAGTGTCAGCTGAAAGGAATTCCTGTTGTGATGATGACTCAACAAACCCAACATGAACGTCCAGGAAAGGACAGGATGGGGTGGGAAGCATCAGAGCGTACAGCATGTCTCTCAAAAGCATAACGTAGAAGCATTCCAACTTTTTAGAAGAAAGGAGCAACAGGTGACAGAATAGAAAATTACATATTTGTAATTATTATGCAATGTTAAATCAAAATCTTGATTCCAGCAGGTAGAATAATAAAACGTGTTACGTCACATCGGGAAAGATTTCTTTTGAAGGGTAAATTTACTTGATTTCCAGTTTTTTTCTATAGAAATTGTTTTCTGGTGCTGCCACCACCAGCAGGTTTGATTTCCAGGCTTTGATTAGATTTGGTTTATCTGGTGTAAAATCAGTGTTTACAAATACCAGAGCAATAGGGGAACCAATGCTGCTTCGCTTGCTCTATTTGAGGGATGATGGCAGTTGAAAATGTCAGCGTGGGTGTGAATGTCAAATTAACATCCATTTGAGTGCCATGATTAAAATTTTCCCTAAACATGGCATTGTTTAAAAAAAATAAGTCTCCCTCTATCATGTCACTGGTTAAAATGTTATGCTTTTATTTGTGTGTGCGTTTATATATATATATATATATATATATATATATATATATGCAGTATATACAAACTTTTATGTATTTTATTTGGCTTTTATGTGATAGATTAACACAATTCCATAGTAGAAGGACACTGATGTGTATTTTTGAGTTATTTTTACAAATAAAAATCTAGAAAGTGTGGCATGCAATGCATTAAGGCCTCTTGAGTCAGTACTTACTAGAGTTACTGTCACTGTACTTTTTAAAAGTCTTTTATCGCTCTCATCTTTGAACATCTAGAGACTGAAAATCGCCCATTCATTTTGCAAAACAGCTTACACTCAGTCAGGTTGGCTGGATAGTATCTGTGAATCTTCAACTCTTGCAACAATTTTTTTATTAGATTTCTAGGACTGCCCTCGATTAACTTAGTGGATCTGTTCATTAACTCTGTCCACTCTGCTGCTTTTGTTGAAGATAAGGATTCCCATAGCATGATGCTGCTATGACAGTATTTTCTCAGTTTAGTAAGAATTCATGTCTGTGGTATTTCTTGGTCTCCATGATGTTGTTTGTTCACTAATGTTGTCTAGCAAACCTCTGAATCCAGGGCAGCTCTGGTTCTGAAGACAACTGGTTGGTCTAGATATTGTTTAGAGATATTGGAATAATGAAAAGTTTTTGGTTCATCACAGAAAATCTCAGTAGAATATTGACTTTTCTTATTATAATGTAACAAAATATGGAAAAGTCCACAGTGTGGATACTTGTGCAAAACACTGCATGCTGTATTTGGTTTAGCTAAAGGCTTGTGAGAGGAATAAGTCTTTGGTGGCAGTGATTTGTTGGTTTATATTGATTGATTGAGGTCAGCAATCTCCTTGAAGCCTGGATTTGTTAGGCATTGATTCTTTTTATGTGCTATTGATTATTGTGAGTTTTAGTCAGGGGGAATGTAACGATGGCCATTTGCAAGCCATTTTTCATGTTATGCTTTAAAAACCTTTTTCACTTCAGTTAATTGATGGTTCTGTAACAAAAAGAAACATGTTTAAATTGAGCCAATTACTCTACAGAAACAGAACTAGATGCAGGTTGTTTGGTAATCATTCTCCCAGTACTAAACCCAGTTTGTTTGTCTTGTTCCAGAATATGACGGCCAGTTAGCCCCAGCAGGACCATCCGAGTCAGGCATGGCATCGTCTTCCTACTTGGAGCCCAGCCTCAATCACTCGACAGCAGGTGGTTGCGGGGTAAAATCCCGGCCAGGAATGCCTGGAGCTCCCGGCAACAGTGGCTCTGCTGGAGGGCTGGAGCGTCCTCCTGGCTCCATGGACCGGGTTCTCAAAATCTTCCATTACTTCGAGACAAACAGTGAACCAAGCACCTGGGCGAGCAACATCAGATATGGAGACGCTACGGATGTCCGGGTAAGAGGCGCACGCACTCCTTTCCAGACATGCTCTTAGATGCTTCCCTCAGTTATTTCTGTTATTTAAATTGTTTTGACAGGGTGTTATCCAGAAGATAGCAGAGATCCACAAGCTGCGCTGTGTGTCATCTTTGGGCCTCCGTTTGACCCATTTGCACTCTGACGTTCTCCACTGGTTACATCCAGATCTGGGCGTGTCTCACGTCAGAGAGAGATTTGAGAAACAGCATCCACAGGAAGAGTGGCGGTAAATTATTAAGTTTCACATGTGGCGGTAAATTATTAAGTTTCCAGCGTCTCCCTGTTCATTCCCTCATCTCTCCTCTTGATTATCTGAATTCCCTTGATTTTTAGGATAAAAGCCTACTCTTAAAGGCTGCTGGTGATGTCTGGTTAAACAGTGCAAATGAAACCAGTTTACCAGTAGTTACTACAAACTGCTGGTAAACTGGTTTCACTTGCAATTTGTCATGATAACAAATTATTTCCATAAAGGACAATATTGTTATTTTGAGTCCATTTTCATGTAATGCATGAATAATGGCATAATATTGCAAGTTTGTCCTCTCAAACCAATAAGTTTTAATTTTGTAAAGAAAACTTAACACTGAAACCAAACGATATTTTAAATATCCAAAATAAAATACAACAACCAAAAACCGTAATTGGAGCAAAAATAAAATTCACTTACAACCAAATCCATAAGTAAAGTAGACTATAATGTCTCTGTTAACAAGAGTTATCAAGCTTTTAACCATCCTTAGTTGCTATGTTAACAGAGCTCCTTAAAATGCAGCGCTTTGTCCTTAGCTTGAAGTCATTAAAATTGAAATTAATTCAACAGGAGCTGCTTAGGTAAAGCAGTATCTTCCAGTTGTTGCAGTCAACCTGCCTCAGAGGGCAGCAGAACTTCGAGCCCACAAGGAGCTTCTGCTGCTGCTGCCGCCAAGCTATTGTTAGAACAGCAGCAGTCGCCCGGGGAATGGATGGACTGACTCTCTCACTCCTTGCTTTCTCTTTTGCTTTGTAATCTCATTCTTATTTGAGCAATTTTTTAAATCCTCCTATTCATCCTCTTCCATTTTTTTTTGGGTTCTCTCACACGCATACATTATTTTTTCCAAAGGATTCATTCATAATAGAACACAATGATTTATTCATTTTGTTTTTGGCCTTGATTTCCTTTCTTATCTAACGTCTGGCATGTAGCATCACAGCAGCTTGAAGCTTACTACTCTCCTGACCCACTTCTTTGTAATGTGTTGTTCTTGAGCAAATATCTCGCTCTAAACTACTGTGGCCCATGTGGACACTCCTGCGATACAGCTCTGGGCAAGCGTGACTGCAGGAGTTCCATTATGGTTTATGATATTACTCTTTTATCGGTTTTAGATGATTGATTTAGCAGCAAGTCACCGTGTATCTTTTCACTGTGGCACCAAATATAATATACTGAGTGGAAAAGGCTTTGTCATTCGGCTGTAAGATTCTCCTCTCCTCCATTAGGACTGCCCCATCAAACCCTCTCGCTCTGTCTCTGCCATTCCCAGGTACGAGCTGCGGATACGGTACTTTCCTAAAGGTTATCTCAGCCATTTCTCTGAAGACAAACCTTCTCTCAACTACCTCTATCACCAGGTGAGAACACAAACATTTTAAACTTTATGGCTGGTTCCTTATGTAACGACCTAAACTTGACTTGTTTGATTCAGAAAAACGTTGTTGTTTCGACCACCTGAAACAATGTTTCATTTTGTGCTTTTTTTATTTTTTTTTTTAAGGTGAAAAGTGATTATATGCAACATTTAGCTAACCCGGTGGATCAAGATGTTGCACTGAAACTAGGCTGTTTGGAAATAAGGTGAGAAAAATGTGAAATTACACACAGTCTAATTATTTCACCCCACAGCGTTTAGCAAAAGTATTCATAACCACTGAATTTTCACGTTTTGTCACATTCCAGCCACAGATTTAAACGTACAGTGAAACCTCTCAACCCTAATTTAATTTGCTCGAACAGGCTGCTTGCATCCTGAATATGTGTCTGGAATTATGTTTCCCCATTGAAAATAATGCAAATTAAAATGCCACCCACACCCTGCCAAATGATACACAGCATTCACAGTCACTGTTACTTCCAGCACAATAGTCATTAATCCTACATTATAGAATTCCTAGAGGTATTGTAGAGAGAAACAATTATGCAAAAAATAAATCTTAAACACAATGAACACAGTTTTTTTTCTAGGCCAAGCATTAGTGTGACATGACGGGGGATAGTGAAAGCATGTGTGGCCTTGGGAGCTTCTTGTGTCTGACCCAGGAGAAACAGAAAACGGCACCAGAGAAAAAACCTGCATCTTTCAGCAGCAAGTCCAGCATATGCTTACGCTAACAGTCAGAGGAATGCTGCAGACTGGCTCGCTAACAACATCCTAAGCTTTCATATTTAGTTGAAAATTTGAAATTGAGGCATTCATTCACTGTTCATCTTTGAAACAGTTTTTATTCAGATGCGTTCTTATTTAGATTGATGATGCAAAAGTGTTGACTTTGCAGAACTAGCTTTCAGTGCACTACAGTTTCATGTAATGTTGGGAGTTTTTACCAATCTAGAGTAAAAACTTTGTTCTATTGTTCTTTACACAATAGTTCAATCACATGTAAACATAAATTTTCAAATATTGCTACAGATTCTTAATCAGGTTTAGACTTGGACTTTGACTAGGCCAGTTTAAAATCATACACATGTATGGATCTATGTCATTCTGTTGTATATGTTTTTGAACAACCTACCTGTCTCTAGTGAAGAAAGATATTCCCACAGCATGATGCTGCCACTGTCATATTTTACATTGTGTTTGCGTGTCAGGAATGATTTGCTATATTAATTTTTCTCCATGTTGGCCAAAAAGTTAAACTTTTGCACTTGATATCCAATGTTTGCAGCATCTTGTGGCTTTCTTGAAACAGTGAGGTTGTTACTGGATTTAAATTACTCACCTTTATGTGTTAATCAGGTAATTTCTGAGGACAGCTGATTGCAGTGGATGAAATGTAACGGTATATGTTTAATGGAGTGTACAGGCCTGAATTGATTTTGAAACGGATAAATCCTTTCCGTTCCCCTTCAGGATTATGCATTACTGTATTGGTAACAAAATGTGAAGAACTTCTATAACTCATACTTACGCAATGACATTGTTTTTTTTTAATAAAAATATCATTTTAATTTGTGTTTTCCCTGTGAATTATGCAGGAGGTTCTTCAGAGAGATGCCAGGAAATGCTCTTGATAAGAAATCAAACTATGAGCTACTAGAGTAAGATTTTTTTTTTTTCTTGTAAATCACATGTCACTTAACTCAATTGTGTTATCCTTACGATATGTGTGATTGTAAAGGTGTAACTGGTTTTATTCATTTTAGGAAGGATGTGGGTTTGAGACGGTTCTTCCCTAAAAGTCTGTTGGACTCCCTAAAGGTGAGAATATGCTTAAAAACTGTTTATATTATATGTTATCAGTGGCTTAGTGTGTATCTGGAATTACAGCTGGCAGGCTGTTTGGTTGACTGGCAGCAGAGCCGGCTTGATGACTGAAAGGATTTCTGCTTATCTGATTGTGTGGAATTAAGTTAAACCTGCTGTTGTCACTCATAGCCTGTGCTGTCAAACGTGTGTTGTTCTCCTGGCTCTGAACCAACCTTCTTCCTGAAAGGCTTCACTCTCTCTGCTTGACTTTCTTTTTTCCCACTGTCTTCCCTCCATTAGGCTAAGACTCTTCGTAAGCAGATTCAGCAGACCTTCAAACAGTTTGCTAACCTCAACGATGAACAGAGCATCCACAAGTTCTTTGAGATTATCACTCCCATCTACCCCTTTGACAAGGAGTGCTTCAAATGTGCTTTAGGGGTAAGGTTCATGTGCTCTATGCAGATTATGATGCCTTTTATCAATCAGAAGTATACAATATGCAAAGTTTATGGTTAAAACTTTACATAGTTTTCATAGTAAAGCAGTTTTCCTGACTTCCTGAAAGTTAAAATCTGGAAAAGTATTGATACTTGACACTTAATATGCGTTTCCACTCTATATTAAGTCATAGAGAGGCAATTTATTATAATTCTTTTAATTGCCTTGTTTTTTCTCTCCTTAGTCCAGTTGGGTAATATCAGTAGAGCTGGCAATAGGACCAGAGGAAGGAATCAGCTACCTCACAGATAAGGGCTCAACTGTGAGTATCCACTCAGATTGATCTTTCTACAAATTTAATGTCTGTAATTTCTCTAATCTTGAACATTGATGAAGAGGATGCTTTTAATGGGAGGCCATAATTGTCGTGCATTATGCTGCCATCTAGTGGTCTGTCTCTCTCTGCCAGATTTTGCTGGGTTTGTACGCTCCACACGTTTAGTCTCAAGTTTGAGAAATACCTTTGGTGCTGTTTCATGTGAGATTTTTCTGATGTTTTACCTTTAAAAATTGGTTCGTATCTGAATTGTGTGAAACACTTGTAAAACAGCAGAATTTCATTAAGGTCGTATATGCTGATTTATAACTTTCTCTTCATTTTAGCAAGTCAAATACACCACTTTGATGCTGTCCAATTTAGATTTATCAGTGCATAGAGTTTCTGTCTTGATCATGCTCAGAAATCTTAGCTTTTTTGGGTTTGTTCCTGTCTTTGGATGTGATATAGATCCACTGAAAATATCAACTTCTTTTGTACTCCTAAATGTTTTGTGTTTCTCTTTATATAATATGTCTCTCAACATTAAAGAAAAAAAATCTTGATATGGATCTTCTAATAGAGTGGTGGCGTTATCGCCTATGCTTTGGATACAAAGGATCCAGTTTCTACTGAACAGCTAAGAGCTTCCCTGCTTCCTAAGAGGCCTGATTATGATTGATTCTGACTTATCTTCTCTTTCACCTCTACTGTTACTCTTGCCACTTACTTGCAATGCAGTACTGTGCTGGAAACTTGAGGCAAATACAAATACATATTAAGTGGACAATGATCTCAAGAGGCTTTACTCGCACTTGTTTGAGTGAACCTAATGTTGATTAAGTAGGAGGGAAAGCTTTTAAGGAAATGTGATCTTTTGTGATAAGAGTTAACATCGAAGACCCTCTACAGATTTATGTGCTTCTGTTTGGTTTATATATTTGGCGAAAGTTTACTGATGCATTTAGGGCAGCATGAGTTGCATTGATATGTGGAGGCTTTTAGTCCTCAAAGCAGCAGTCTGGTGTATTACTTCTATCCATGGGCTCTTCACTTCATATTTTGCCTTTCTCGCTGAATCTTAGAAAAGTAGGAAACATTTTCCCCATCCAAATACTTGCCATGCATATTTTCTACAATTGTATTGCTTTTTACAATTAACCAATGGTTATATAGGATTTTAATGCATCTCTGTGCTTCTTTTACTCTCTAGCCAACACACTTAGCTAATTTTAACCAAGTCCAGTCTATCCAATACTCTGCTTTGGAGGAAAAGGACAGGAAAGGGATGCTTCAGCTGAACGTCGCTGGAGCTCCAGAGGTATGTGTATACTCACTTTGATACTTCTTTTTTTTTTTTCCAGTCTTTGAGCAGCTTCTTGCTTCAGTGCTTCCTCTGATTTCGTTTTTAACACCTCAAGTAAAATATCTAATTGTTGTTCTTTTTCCTTGCCATTTGGTAGCAATTTAGATTTATTTTTTTTGAGTATTCAATCTGCTGCTCGCCTGTTTCTATGTGCATCTCTGTTTTAATATACAAACCAATATTAGATGATGTGCAAACAAAATTGTTCTGAATTATAAAAAAAAAAAATATTTACATTCAGCACACGTGCTATAATTTCTTTTTTTTAAGGTATTTTGTCACTAGTTGTCTTTATTTGAAAGTGCAATGACAGGAAAGTAGGGTAATCATAGAGAGGGAAGACATGTGGCAAAGGCCACCAGGCCGGGAATTGAACCTGTGATGGCCACGTTGAGGACTAAGGCCTCCTTATGTGGGTTGGGCTTAATCCCTGCGCCACCACAGCACCTCACATACTATAATTTCTAAATAATTTGTACCATTCCAGAGTCCCGACCTGGCTTAGGTCAACAATGCAGTCTAGCTGCCTGACCTAAACTTTTAGAAATACAGCTTTGCTGCTGAATGAAAATATTTGTTGAGTGTGTATTTATTTATTTATTTATTTATTTTGTTTTTTTTGAGTGATACCACAGAAAATGTGTTGAACCAAGAATAAAGTTGGGTATTAAACCATAATAGAATCTGTTTCTGTAAAATGTTTGCCTTCTAGCTGACTTGCAATGCTATTTAACAGGTTTAGCATAGTTTTTTTTCTCATTTTTATTAACAAAGTGCTTATATTTAAAAATTACCAACCATTGAGAAGGTTCCTCTCGCACAAAGTTATAAAAATACTGATCAAATAGTATAAAAGTTGGCATTAGAAATTAAATAAGGATTGGGGCAGCAGTGGTTGCCATCTCCTCGTGGGTTTCAGAGCGCGTGTTTGTGCAGCCAGATGCTGCATGTGTGCATCACTGCTGCAGCATTGGCACAGGGCTGTGTGCACACACTCTGATAGGGGACATTATTATCAGTGAAGTTCTCATTGTGTCACTGTGAAGCAGCTCCCTGTCCCGCTCTTACACTGATCCTTCTGTCTCTCTCCCTGTGTTTGCAGCCCCTCACTGTCACGACAGCGTTGCTGAATACAGCAGAAAACATGGCTGACTTGATTGACGGTTATTGTCGTCTCGTCTCCTCTGTGACGCGCTCCTTCATTGTTAGAGTTCATAAAGGTATGTTGAATAGCTATATAGTTTTGTATTTTGATGTGCCACTGAGTTTATGTTTTCAATGCTGCTGCGGTTCAAATAAAAGGAGGGTGTGTGTGTTGTTGTAAAACACATACCCCAAAAGCAGATGTCATTTAATGCTGATGACTCGCCTGTTCTCGTCACTCTGAATAATAACCAGCCTGTGCACCTTTCCTACAAGTAGCTGAGGCTTCATAGAAACAACAGTCAAGTTTGGGCTCTCACTTTAGGTTGTTTCACACTTGTTGATCTACTTGTCTTGTCATTGCAGAGGGAGACAGAGCTCTTCCTTCGATACCAAAGTGAGTAAGCTCTTGGTTGTAGAAATACAATTATTTATTGCTTAATCTCATATATAGTTATTACACACAGAGTAATTCATAGACTTATTTCTGTTCATTTAAATAATTCTGTCGTATAGCTCTTTTCATTACTCAAGCAATAAATAAAAAATTTTTTTTAATAGATTAACTCTCATTTGGCTTCATAATTGTCTGATTCATAACCTAAATTGGACAGCATTTCAATTGGCTTTTACCTGTTTGCAGCTGTTTACGTTCAAAGCTGTATTTTTTTAATATGAAAGAAATCTGTGCCGCAGAGTTTCAAATCATGAGAAGCGGATGGAGAAGCGGATGGATGGAGTACGCACCCGGGCTGTTTGCGTGTCAGGTAACGATGCCAGCCAGTCACACAGCTTCTCCTTAAATGTCATGAATGACCCAATGTGATCAGAGTTGTAAAAGAGGCTCATAGATACTTGTGTAGAGCCAAATTTCTCCATAAGGCTTCATCTGTGTGTGCAGAGAAGAGTCCTTGTCTCACCAGATGTGTCCGTGGAGAGCTTTAGTCACTCTTTCTGTCTTCTCTCTGTCTCTCTGCTGACCTCTGACTGACTCACATTTACAGTTTCAAGTGAAACCATCTTGAATTCTGTAGAAATGTGTCAATTTGTTTGTGACACTAATTATTTTTTTCATGTTAACTATAAAACTAACGCTTCTCTCTTTGCTCCTGTTTGTGTTTTTTTGCTGCATGTGGCTTCTGCAGGTCACATTAGTGGCGATGGTAAACCTCACTCTTTGTATTTAACTTCTTTTAATTAGCAACATAATAAATCATGTTTTGATTTAGCATGCTGTACGTGTGTGCAGTATCTTGGTCTCTGCCTGTGAATGTTTTTGTGACCCATGACTCAGGCTGTTTGCCTTCAGTTTGTTTCTGTGGAAAGGAAAAAAAACTTTCCAACCCTCCCCTTTCCTCTTGGCTGTCTGTCTGTATGTTTCCCTCTCTATTGTACTACTATGACTCATTCTAAAGTGGGGATCTGCTCAGTATTACATAAACATGTATAAATGGTGTGCATGTGCTAGGAGTTGGGTGACAATCTGTTGATGTGGTTCTTTACCCTGAAGATGTTAAGTATTGATCCTACCTAGCTTAGTTCTGTGATTTTGTCACCAACCAAGTGACAATGCTTGTTGGTTCTGGTTCCTGAATGGACTCTGGTTCTGCAGAAACAGATGACTATGCTGAGATCATTGATGAGGAGGACACTTACACCATGCCTTCAAGTAAGTAGACCTTTCTCTTAAATGTTGTTGATGAAGCTGATGTGTTACCTAGTGAGGGGGCTGTCCATCACTTCAAAGTTTTGGAAATTAATTAAGTAGAGGTCTATAGAGACTTGTGTGTTGCATTATTAAATAAGGGAAAACCTCTGTTTAATGGTATATATTTTTACTTTTGAGATTTTAGGTTAGACCTTTGGTATGTTCTGCCATAAAACCAGGAAAAACAGTATCCATATTTAAACTAAATCAATAATTTTGTCAACTCTTTAAGTCCTGAGGTCATAAGTGAAAATGAAAAGTGTTTACTTAATTAATACAAACCTTAAAGGGCTTCTGAGTAATTCTGAATTGAAGTCTGGCTCAATTTTTGAATGAAACTATATTTTACACATTGACTGCTGATTTAAGACTTAACACTAAGCCAATCATTCCACGTTATAACATCTTTTGTCTATGTTATTATTATTATTATTATTATTTGTAATTCAAGATTTAGAGCTCTCTGAACCCCACAGAGTAAAAAACAAACCAATAAAATCCACTGTGTTAACACTGAGATCAGCAGCTCTAGGGAGCAATGCAAACACCAGTTGCACATAAACTTGGCGCCGAGATCAGTGTTGTCTTATTTATCTTTGTAGCTTAAATGCAACATGTATTTGTGACTCTAAGTGACTGAAGATACTGCATGGCGTTTTGTGATAAAAAGGAGGTGAGAATGAAAATGGTGAAAAGTGTATTGGATTGATAACAGAATTACTTTAAATCCTCTTTGTCAACACATCTGATAGAAAGTTTTCCCATATTCGAATGATGCTTAAAAGTCCCGAACAAAATTTTATTCTCAGCACATGAATGTGCATGGATGGACCATAAGCTACTCTGCTCCACTGAGCACCTATTGTGACCTGATTTTGTTTTCCATAGATTGTTTTCTCTGCTTTGCTCATCAATGAGGAAAACTGTGGTGGTAGAAAAGCATTTGTTTTCCCAGGGCCGTGAAGGAGATTTGTGCAATTTTGAGAAAAAGTGTGAAACTCTTCTGCACAGCATCCCAAAACAAATCTGTTGTCTGGTAATGCTACAATGATGGAACTTTTGCTAACATTTTGAAGCACAAAATCTACTTTTTTTTTTATTGTAAACCTGCCTGGAAACAGAGACACAGTGACTTATTTTGACAGCTGAGTACGGGATGCCAGTGCTGCTGAAATGTGAAGGAGTTGCTTTGACTTATTTAATGTCCCACAGGAACTGTGTTTAATGTCTTTTTCATTCATTATCCTAATAGTTCACAATAAAAATTGCTCGGATATTGACTGCTGTGCATTTCTGGCAGGGGTATGGTGTTATTATAACATTATTTATTTTTCAGTGGTGATAATTGCTTCCACAGATAACTTTTCAAAAGCATCAATTGTTTGTTGTCCTACTCATTAAATCTGTTCTTATAGATTGGATTGTATACAAGAGTATATACTCATTAAAAACAGATTCTTAATTACTACACATTGTCGGAGTTATAGTCAACATTTTCGGAAAATTATTCTCCATCCTGCTGCTTACTCCTCTGTGTTGAGACACAGAGTGTTCATACTTTTAGTGATATAAGACAGTGATGTGAGCTTGCTGTGGCTGCTGTGTGCTGCCTGACCTCTGGGTTTAGATTTATTCATGCCTATGCAATGCTTGATAGACAACATTGAGAGGCAGAGAAGATGGGTGAGTGGACTTTAATGTGATGTGAGAGGAAGTTGCTGACATTTAAAGTGAGAATATTTAGCAAATTTTTTTTTATAAACTTGCCCATGTAACCTGCCATAAAATGTTGTCTGGATATCGTAGACATATCCATACAACCTAAACATGGCCTTTTTGTTTTTTGGACAAGTCATCAGCTAACTTTTTTAAATACACCTCCAGTACATTTCTGTTAAGCCAGGAGGGATCAGTAGTGGGGGGGGGGGTTCGTTGTTGTTGGGGTTTTTTTTGCTTTTGGTTTTAGAAATTCTTGAGATTTTCATTCAGGAAAACTTTTATAGATAGACATTTTGAGCAGGTCAATTTTATTTTCTGAACACTTACCAGAGTAATCTGTTACATTCAGGCCCCTGCCTAATTTATGTCATTGTCATATTGATCTAAATAAC
Organism: Alfaro cultratus; assembly: GCA_903066825.1. Taxonomy (NCBI): domain Eukaryota; kingdom Metazoa; phylum Chordata; class Actinopteri; order Cyprinodontiformes; family Poeciliidae; genus Alfaro; species Alfaro cultratus. The sequence continues at coordinate 113,210 of CAEFZX010028688.1, forward strand.
AAAGTCTCTTATACCTAACCCGTTTTCCCAGAATACTATGGACTAGATCAAGGTAATGATTGGAACACACCATGTTGATGACTCTTTCATTTGGTGGTTGTTGTGACCCTCTTTTATGTTTGCTTGCACCAGTAAAATAAAACCTGTGATATTTTCCTATAGCTGTACTTTACTTCCCCCCTTGTGTTGATGTGTGGTTGTGTTGATTGTGTTGATGCTGGTGAAAACTTCAGAACTTGGATCCAGTTGTTTACCTTGTTTGCATTTCATTGGTTTATTAAAAAAAGACAAGTTTTCAGTATTATTAAAAAAGTCAAAGGTAACTTAAAGTGATAAAATCTTTGCACTACTGTAGAATATAAAAATCGAATCCAAATATAAAAATACTGATGTAATCTGATCATGGAAGGTTATTTGGAGTGTTTCCTTTAGGAAAGTTTATGAAGCAAAAAGTTTAGGTGAATTCATGTATTTACAAATTTCAGAATGTGACACATGGACCACTAACACAGATAATGGTTCCATTTTAGTGCCTTAAAAGAAACATTTTTATTGACGTGCACTAAATGCGACGTCCACATTTAGCACATCATTATTCCAGTCTTTTTACTGCCTGAACCTGCTTTCTCTTAAAGTCCCATATAAACTGCAGTAATTATCATAAAATAAGAGATTTCCATAACTGGACATTTGTAGCTTCATGTAATATTCATGCAATAATAATATGGACAAAGTCGGGTCGGGCAGAGCCAACCACCAGCGTTTAACAGCCTGAATTTCACACTGAGTCCTCTTTTCCTTCAATACAAGAAATTGACTGACCAAACAAGGATACACATTTATACACATAAGAGCCTGATAAGTTTATTTCTTGCCAGCAATGATTTATTAATTTATTACACATCCCACCTGACTTTTTCCATTCTATTTGAATCAACATAAAATTTTATGTTTATATTTTTCATGTCGGTCAGAGGTTTACATATATTATGTTCTTGGGCATGAATGGCATTCCATTTGCTATTTTAACTCATTTAAAATATAGCGTACAACTTTTAATAAATTTTAAAAACGAGAAATGGACCCACAATTTTGAATTAATCACAAATTAATTTAGTTGAGCCAACTCACAATCAGGAGTCACCTCACCGCATTTTACAAAAAGATAAAGTCAAATTTATCTCATACAGACAGATTGAGTTAAATGCAGTGTTCAAGTTCAATTTATTATGTCAATTAGTACAAAAGTGACTTATTGAAGGAAGCCTCAGCAGTTTATTTAAGTCACTGACTTTGCAACAACATCTCCTGATCATGCATATGGCAGAAGAAGAAAGGAAACTCTCGGGAGAATCCTGATGGTGTGAGCAGCAAAACTTTCCCAACAGACTGAGGATTTTTATCTGAATTGCTATTGCTTCTTTAAATTGGTTAATATCCTGGCACAGGCTGAGCTTTTTAAAGTCAACACATTTTTAAAAGGGTTGAGGTTTGGGCCATTGAGAGTTTTGATGCATGTTTATGATAACTTTCCTGTTGGAACGTTTAAAGAAGTCCAATTTTCAAACAGGTAGTTGCCGCTTTGAGGTCAAACTTTAGAATTAGGAGACATTCTTCCCTCTTTACTATTTCACTGAATTTGTTAAATGCATCAGTGTCACTGGCAGGAAAACAAACCTTTAGCATGATGGTACCACCTCTATGCTTACATGACTCAGTGTTCTTGGGTGTAAAATCCTAAATTTAACTCCACCAGAGATTAGTTTCCCCCTGAAAGCAGCAGTAAATTTTTGTTGTGCTTAATGTTGATGAGTCCTCCATGGGAACAGAACAGAACAGTACAAACAGATTACTTAAAGGCCAAATGAATGACATTCATGCCATAAGTGTATAAAAACCTCTGACCAGTGTCATACGTTGAGTTTTATTGGCTGTTAGTCATCTGTGTTATGTGGCATGAGTCGCTGTGGTTTGCTGATGCTGTTGCTGCATGTTGCTCAGAAGAAGCTGTGCTGAGTTCAATAAAAGCCAAGCTTGTCAGAGTAAAAGATCCAAATTTTAAAATATGACTGTGGTCTACAAATGGTGTCATTTATTTGTTTATGCTTTCATTTCAAATTGAACTGAATTAAACATACTGCTTAGATTTGTATGACAATATATAAAGTAGTGCTTAGATGTAGGTAGTTTTTACTTTAACTTGTAGCATGAATGTAAACGCACTGTAAAGTACTCTAATAAGCTTGGAAAGTGAACGCTCTGTAAATGAAGATCAATGTGTGAGAGGGTAGTAAATTAAAAACTTTGTTCTTGTGTTTCTGTATTGTTTTTGGTGTACAAACCTATGTGTGTTGTCTGTGTGTAGCGCGGGACTACGAGATTCAGCGGGATTGTATTGAGTTGGGGCGCTGCATTGGTGAGGGTCAGTTTGGAGATGTCCACCAAGGAGTCTACATCAGCCAGGTATGTATCCTCCATCTTATGTTAGTTGCACTTCTGTCCTTCATAAAAGGGGGATACACTGTTCTGTTATTTGTTTAATTGCTGCATTTAGAGTTTTTCTAGCACATTTGTTTCATATTATCCTTGACAATACCTAAGCTCAAATTGCAAAATAAGTTTTTTGTAAAACCGTTGTGTTTTACAGTAACGCTGAGTCACAGGGGCAGAGTTTGATGGTATACTGCTTCATAACAATGAAAGAAATACACATTAAAAATTCTGAAACAATTTTAATAATACTAATATAATGTCAGATTCTGTTGGATTCTGTTGATGACATTTTACAGTCTAGGATCAGTATAATATAAAAGTTTGGTGTAACCTTTAAAATAAATTTCCTTCTTACTTATGTCACGTGCCAAGTATGGAACTACTTATTTTTCCAGTTTTTTTGTAAATGTAAATGTTTGTATCTGATTGCCTCTATTATACTACTGTAACTTATGATTTTTCTATGCTGTACTTCTCACAGGAGAACCCAGCTCTCTCTGTGGCGGTGAAGACTTGTAAGAACTCGACGTCGGACAGCGTCAGGGAAAAATTTCTGCAGGAAGCATGTAAGATCCTTGCATGTATATATTTGTTAGTGATAAGTTCTTGCAGACGAAGAGCAGTAAATGTTTATTGGAATATCTGTGGATGTTTTCTATGCAGTGACCATGCGTCAGTTTGACCATCCTCACATAGTGAAGCTGATGGGAGTCATTACAGAGAATCCAGTGTGGATCATCATGGAGCTTTGCACACTTGGGGAGGTAATGATTAAAAGCCAGACTTGCATTAATGATTTAGCAATTTGTGTTTTTTGTCTGTCTTCTTGTTTAATTTTTCAATACTTCTGTGCTACACATGTAAAGGGGCTACGTTGGTGCATTTATAAATCTGAAAACAATCTGATTGTCGGAATCAAACGATCAGTTTTTTTAATGATTTAATGAACTTCTGAATAATGTGGAAATCAAAAATGATTCTGAATGTTTTCAGGATCTATTGATTACAATGAAGCATCTTAATTACTGTTAACAGGTAAATTTCTTACACCATTCCAGTATGAATTATTCAGTAGATGAATGGGAGGTAATTGTAACGTCATGGCCTTTACTGAACGGCCAAGATGTTTACTAAAAGCTCTGTAAATAATGCAAACTGGGATTAAGTGACTAAGTGGATGAGAAAAATCTGTACACCATTGCTGAAATGGCTTAAACAGATTTTTGTGATGTAAAAAAAATTAGACCGTAATCAATTTCCTTTTAAATTTGACAAGAAAACCTTTTATTTTTAAACGCCTCAACAGATTTTTTGCTTAATTATTTAAAGAATTCATTGTATTTCCTTATTTTTACATCACAAAAACTTAGTATTTTAACAGGGTGTGTACACTACTGAGAGCCATGCGTTCTGTTGGTGGTTTCTTATTTTCTGTCCCGTAATTATATATATTTTTTTCCTATTTTGGTTTAAGCTTTTGCTTTTATACCTTGTGTTTTTTCTCCCTCTGTTTTCCATAGTTACGCTCATTTCTCCAGGTTAGGAAGTACAGTCTAGATCTGGCCACTCTCATCTTGTACTCTTATCAGCTCAGCACAGCACTGGCGTACCTGGAGAGCAAGCGTTTCGTACACAGGTACAAACGAGATTATCATCAAGCAGCACAACCAACCATGACATAGCAGAAGTCTTGTACAAAAGGCAATTTACAAGAGACGCTGTCCCTATTTTAGTGCTATTCACTAGAACACAAATATTTAGATAATAATGGAAGTGCATCTTTGTGTGACTAAAAACCTTCTGAAAAATATGTGAGTATCTTGTTTTTTACTCTCCAGGGACATTGCAGCTCGAAATGTGTTGGTCTCCACAGTCGACTGTGTAAAGCTGGGGGACTTCGGCCTTTCCAGATACATGGAGGATAGCTCTTATTATAAAGGTATCTGAATTCAACAGAGGCACTTTACAAACTACTCTTTAGTTATTTTATAAGCGTTTAAAGAACCAAACTGACGCGTAAAGTAAATACTTCCTTTTATTCCCCTTTTGTAGCATCTAAAGGTAAATTGCCCATTAAATGGATGGCTCCAGAATCCATCAACTTCAGACGGTTCACTACAGCCAGCGATGTCTGGATGTTTGGTACGCTTAAAGCCGCAGTCTCCTTTTTTCTCGTCGCAGTTTGTTTCTGTGAAGCTGCAGGCGTTTTCATTCAACTCGTCTTCACAGCCAATGTGTCTGTTTCACTCCACAGGCGTCTGCATGTGGGAGATCCTGATGTACGGCATCAAGCCTTTCCAGGGTGTGAAGAACAACGACGTCATCGGCAGGATAGAGAACGGCGAGCGCCTGGCCATGCCTCCTCAGTGCCCCCCGACCCTGTACAGCCTGATGACAAAGTGTTGGTCGTACGATCCCAGCAAAAGGCCACGATTCAATGAACTTAAAACACAACTCAGGTACTGGAGTCAATTGGATTATTTAGCGGTTTTCATGTGGATTATGCCAGTGTGTGTGTGTTTCAGAAGTTTTTGGACAAGCATTGTTTAGGGAAATGTAAGATTTTTACATCCAATGAAGAAATGTTCGCTTGCAAGTGTTGTGGAAAACGTATTCAGTGCTATACTTGCAGCTTAGGTATTTTTACATTTATTTTTTAATTTCAGATTAAACACTTGTCATGAGACTTCCTCCTGATATTCTTTATGGTTTGGCTTATTTTTTTTCCTCCCTCTAAAGCAGGGACTCAACCAGAAAAGCTGATGTTCAAAGAAACACAGTAAATGTTAACCAAATGAAGTACTTGACTTTTTCCTAACAGCAGGTGTCACTCTCTGTGTGATTTCGGTGAAATGAGCACGCACAGAGGAGAGTAATTGAACATCCAACTTTATTTCTTTTATATTTTCAGTTGACTGGTTGGGATTTCTGAGTAAATTACAGCTGTGCCCAACATTTCTGCATTGCTGGAATTCAACGCATTAGTCAACATAAATAATCCCAGGATATAAATGATTCTGGACAGAGTTTACAAGGAGCAGCTTTTTCTCTACATGGTTCCATGTTTTTACTAGAAATTATTGTCTTACTTAATGAAGTTAAAAATCTCCATTAGTCTCTCCAGCTGTGACAAAATGCTGATGAATAACATTATTATTTTCTTGATTTCTTTCCCAGTTAATCCACATAAAAAATCACCCTGGCCTCAGTAGAGTGCATAAAAGCAGAGAGGGGATTTTTACTCAGGTGGTGACTGATAATGTTGACTGTACTAGTCCTACTTTTTGTTCCCGAGGATCTACTTATTCTCTGAGCAGACATAAATAAACTGTATTGAACCTACTGTTTGGTCTAATGATATTTTCATAGCCATAGTAACAGAGCTTTATTGATGACAGAGATAAGTTTATTCCTGAAACCTGGATCATGCTTTACATTCTTAGCCGATGACGCATCAGTGCTTTGTGACGAGATTTACCTGGAAAGAGAAGTTCTCTATCAGCACAGCACATCCTCTGCATGTTGTGATCAGATAAGACTGAGAAGGTTTCAGGTCGCTGTGGTGGTGCAGAGGTTGAGCACATCACACATATGGAGGCCTTAGTTCTTGACGTGGCTGTCGCATGTTCGATTCCTGGCCTGGTGACCTTTGCCACATGTCTTCTCTCTCTCTCTCTCTTTACCTACTTTCCCGTCTTACTTCCACAACAACTTTCAAATAAAGGCCACAAGAGCCAAAAAAAAACCTTTGAAAAAGGTTACTGAAGGCTTATTTTTAATCGTTATATAGTAACCTACTAAGTGCTGAACTGTTCTCTAATGTCCTAAGAATGCAACAAACCCTTGAAAAGTTGCATTTATCTACTAGATATTAAGAAAATAAAGTACTTGCCTAAAATTAGCAATGTAATGCTCCAATTGAGGTATGATTAGGAATTTGCCAATGTCTAATCCTAATCTGCTGCACTAAAGTTATGAAATGAATGTGTCGTACTAGATGAGCTTGACGACACACTATCTTCAAAGTGCCATAAAATTAACAATTAAGCTTGTATCATATGGTCCATATTAGGATTGTAATTGTGTCCCATGTAGCTAACTCTACCAGGGATTAAATTTTCTTCTGTTTTGTTTTTTTTGACAGCGATAGACATTTTAGCCCAGTTGGCGTATCTTCAGGACAGCCATAATGCACATTGAACACAGGGTTAACTCTGCTGAGAGAACATTTATAATTCTAATGTGCCACATACATGTTCATAGCTTTTACTTTAGTTTCTTAGGACATACTAGACTTGACATGTTCAGCTGCTGTCTTTAAAGAAGTGGGCTAACTCTGACAAGTTTACTCTCTGTAATGATCTTACTCATTGATCATTTTGCTCATATCTTATGTCATTACTCTTCCGGTTAGTAAGGTACAAAAAATAAATAAAAGGTTATTCTTCTGCTTCCTAAATTTTGTGCTTCCAAATTTGAATGTGTTTTCTCTTTGGAGCAGTGAACAAGGCACAGCGTTCAAGAGACAGCAGCCAATACAATGTAATTTTTCTTAATGTGGGGTGTAAAAGCCACATTTATTAAAAACATAATGTTTCACATTAGCTCAATAAAAGTAATGGAAATTCTAAATGAGATGGGGGACAATCTATATTTGTTTTGCAAACTAATATAGTATTTCAAATTATATTGATAACTGTGAAAATCAGCTTGCTGGTTAACACTGACAAAAATCAAAGTCAGTCTTCAAAACTTTTTAAAAAGTATTTTAGTCATTTTAAAATGCTGTATGTAGGTTTTCGTTTAAGACTTTTGTGTCCTCACATTTTAGGCTAAAAATTACTCATATTTTCTCTGTTCTCTGGAAGAGGTTTGAGATGAAGTCCAGTTAGGGTGGAGCTTTCCCCAACCACCATTAGTCAACAAATCAAAATCACTAAGGCGTCAAAAGACCTGTAGTTTTTTGGAAGTTATGTTTCAGCTCTGTCATTTCTGTAATTGAAAATCAAGGATACATCTGTGGTAAAGAAGTCAAAGTGTAAGAGGTTTTTTCATATTCTAACTTTGTTCTACTTGTTATTGGAAAAATTTCAACATTTTCCCAGTAAAACATTTCAAATAAATTTAAAGTTTTAATTGTTAAAATAATGTTTTCTTAATCAATGAAGCTGATTATTGCCTAAAGGTTTCTAAGGTGTCTGTTTTCACATAATTTCCTGCATTTTGAACATTGTTACCTGGCAAAACGTATGTCCGTCATTTAACCTCCACACGAGTGAAGCTCTCTCAATAAGTATGTATAGACGACATATTTTGCTTTTTGCTTTTCACTGTCTGTTAGAAGTAGATTTAAAAAAATAGATATTCTATAAAGCTCCATCATTCGACATGCAGTCTCTTCGGCTTGCCGTCTGCTTTTCTTTCTTATTAGCAGCAGACCTTCACTTTATGAAAAGCTTTATAGTTCTATAACATAAGCCATATGTCTGGTTTTTATTTTCTGCCAGACTAAAGACAAATTGTGAATGAGGGTTTTTCATTCGGGTGGTAAGTGGACAAAATGAAGCATTGACTAAAAAACATCATGACATGGCCACACAGTTGTGAATGATTTTGTGGTTTGGAAAAAGAATCAATATTGATTACGTTTATTGTGGCCGCTGGCAGCAACTCCGAGAATATTGTGCATGTGAGGAGTTTGGATTACCTTTGGTCTGCCGGGTTTTTCTATCATAATATCAGCTGTAGGCCTTGCTAACCAAATATGCAGCTCTCAGCAAATACCCCAAATGTCCTTGATGCTAGGCCAACGTGTGTAAGAGAAGGGGTGTTTTCACAGGTGGCAGCTGCCAGGAGTTACAATTTACCAACGAGAATAAATGTAGGTAAAATCCAGACGGATTAATGTAGTTCTCTACTCTGAGAGCCAAAGCCAGACTACAGAGGCTCCCAATGCTGAAACATTATTATCCTAGTTGTGAAGTAGAGTGGTTGATTGACTGATGCATGTTGCCCAGTGGAGTTCTGGATGTAATTCTGCTTTGAGAAATAAGTTTTATTCACATGTTGGTAGCTTTGTTTGGAGTTCTGCCCCATACTATCGGTGCTATTATTTTTCCTAAACCAAGATGTGTAGTGATTTGGCGCTACATGCATAAACAGAATTATGATGAATTAGGCTTTTCTTGAGTTTTTAAATTATTGAGAAACATTCATATTTTCTTACAACACTGTGTGTAACACCTTAACTGACTGGGTAGTTCAAGAAGCAATAGAATTATTTTTTTTCAAGGTGCAAATAATAGAGTAAATCCCCAACAGATTGAAATCTTGGGCGAAGAGTCGTGTCACACATCTCAGAAACGCTTACTGTTGAAAAGGTTTGCAAGCTGGAAGAAATAGTTACTTTCTATATCTTTTTTTCTGAATAAGCTCATCTTGGGTTTTTAAATCGAGACGGACAAAAGTCACTTGATGTAAAACTTGAAACTGGTAAATTATGCTTTGAAACTGATTTTTGTTAAAAGTGTTTGTAATTTGGTTTCGTGGTGATCCAGTCAATTCACTTCTCAGTGGCAGTGAATGTTCTGGTGTTAGATTGCGAAGGATTAAAGTGTGCTAACAGTCTAACAAAGCAGATAGGAGCACTCTGTCTATGACTGCTCTGTGGTGTGGCACAGTTTTATTTTTTCTGATTTTCCTTTAGCTTTTTAATCTGACTTTTGAGTTGCAAGAGTTAATTTACTTGAATTGTGTTTCTTTTCAATTTAAAACACCCTTTTTGAATTTGCTTTGAAGAGAGAGAGGTATTTTTATTAACTTGAATGAAGATTGTCAAGTTAAATTTTACAATGGTTTCTTGAATAGGCATGATTTCTCTTTAAGAGCTGTTTGTTTTCTTGAGTAAATTGTGACTGCAATTGTTTTACTGTAAAAAAACTAAAAAAAAAAACTAAATTTGTCTCCTTTTCAGACATCACCATTTTATTTATTTTTTTATTCATTAAATATAACGGTGCTAAACATAATACCTTTTGTTCTTGCGCTGGCACATCATAGCCAATACACCAAAAATATATATATATTTTTACAGCTACATAAAGCCGGTCTTGAAGTGAATCTAAATTTAAGCAAAGTGAGTTGAAGAGCTACATTTTTATGGCATCTTGAACCATTTGCAGAAAAACTTAAACCTGAGCAGTCAGGTCATCCCATCCTGCATCAACAAACTGACCTGGAACCGTGTTATTCCAGGTGCTTTTGTGTTGTAGATCAGCGGGGGTGGGATTGTTGGGGGTTTGCTTGGTTCTGTGTGTTGAAGTTGCCATACTGCTGATGGTATCGTCATCACACATGTTTGTGGGAATTACAAGGTGAAAGAAGAGAGGCTTGCCTGTTGAATTTTGCAATTTAAAATAGTTTTTTAAAAAAAAAGTTCAACCTGTGAGAAATTAACTGCATAAACATATCTGTCAAGAAAATACTATCCGGTTAACTTGTTAAAAACAAATCTCTGATGGGAAATCACAATGTTTTGTATTAAGTTTCAAAATGTAACTAACAAAGTGACCCGACATCTAACAGTAAAAATTTATTATTCTAGATGATACATTTCTGAAAACCTGTGCAATATTGTTTCCTGAGTAAACAGAAGTTTGAACCTCTTAGAATAAACTCTCAATGCCAATTTTTATTATATGTAAAGTAGTAAAAACACTAAATCTGCTCTTCTGTCAGCGTGTTATTCTTCAGGTTTAATTATGGATAAAGAAGCCTTGTGCTCTGATTTATTTGTACAAAAGAGTGATTGTGTTGTGATGGAAGAAAAGGCCGTACAGGAGATGGACTCGGACAGGTGGCACGGCACACAAATACTCCACAGGAGACAAAAGGACAGGAGGGCGGTGATGTTACTAGAAATATCTCTTGCCCTCAGGGTGGGCGGGTATCGTCAGTCTGTATCAATGGTCAGTTCAGCTTGAGTTTACAACAGAACGTTTTTCTCTTTTGTGGAACCGACAGCAGCGCCTCTAAGTCAGCGTCTTTGACGTTTTGGGTTTCTATAGCCTCAGTTTTCTCTGGAAACTGTGTAAATTTCTTTGTGGAATCTTTTGGCTTCTTCATGTGAACTGAAATAGCTGCGCGAGAAGGCGTGGGAAGTTGCCTAATTTTAAGTGAGTCAGTGAGGTCTTGAGCAATTTTACAGGCAGATTTACTGTTAGAGTTTATATAGCAGTTTACTTAAACTGGAGGCAATTGTGTCAGAATTAAAACAGAGTGAAGTATTATAGCTATAGGAATTTAAATAGTCGCTGGATCACTGCAGAAGTCCTGGGAGCACTGCAAGGTAAATACAGGAATTTAGCTTTTATTTTGAAACTGAAAACTTAAACCGTTTTGGTTTCGATTGTATATATATTGTTGGTATATGATCTCTTTTTTTTTTTTTTTAATTGTTTTACTTATTAAACAATAGAGGTCAACAAAAATGGGATTTCTAGCTTAAAAAATATTCCCTTTGGCTGAAATAACTTTAGTGATACGCTTCTTGTAGAAATCTACTGGTCTAGTACATCTGTCTGAGGAACGTTTGCCCAAATCTTCATTTTTAGCTTTGAAATGTTTGAGAGAGCTCTTAAATAAAATGGTTTGTTTTAACTCTTCAATACCTCAATAAGTTCTAGACTTGTTCTTTGGCTTGGACTTTCCCTTTTCTTAATTCTCAGCCAGTCTTTGGTGGATTTACTGGTGTGTTTTAGGTCATTGTCATGTTGCAGGGTTCAATTCTGCTTCAGCTTTAATGTTTTTTTTTCCAGATGATCTCACATTTCCCCTTTATCATTCTCTAAAACATGATCATATTCACAGGGGATTTAATGAACCTGGGTTGAACACGTCTTGCTGCAGCTTCCCCAAGCAATGACACTTCCACCTCCTTGCTTTAGAGTTTGTATGAAGTTTCTTTCCTAGAACTTAATAATGATGAATTGACTTGTTAGAAAGCGAAACTCGTGCATTTTCTTTCTTATTGTTCAGACAATATACTTCATATCAGCGATAGCAAGAGGCCCATAATGACATTTTAGGGGTTTTGGAGACTTATTCTATCGTCTTGTGGTCCACTCTGCTTTCAGGTGATCTTGCTTGGAAGTTATTCTGAACTAATTATGAAAATATCACATTTTCAATCTGTAGTGATTCTTGAATCACTACAGTGAAATAATAGTCATAAATATCAAAACAAGGTTCTTGTTCTCTTCTTTATATTTGTTAATATATCTGTTTTAATGAAATGTGTTTATTAAATACGCTCGTTCTTCCACTATATTTTCTCCTAGCACAATATTGGAGGAGGAGAAGCTCCAGCAGAAAGAGAGGAACAGGATGGAGATGAGGCGGCAGGTCACCGTTTCCTGGGACTCAGGAGGGCCTGATGAAGCGCCACCCAAAGTAAGATGGCGATACACTGGTGTGTGTGTGTGAGACGGTCTTGGTTTCAAAACCAGTTTTTCACTTTTAAAGTTATTTTTCTCAGTGATGTTGGATGTCTTGTTTTTTTCAATGTGTAATTGGGGCCTGCTTTGCAATGCAATGGCAGGAACCTATATTCTACACCCAATAGAATGTCTCTTTATTGGGGCCTGCCATGCAATGTAATGGCAGGAACCTATTATTCTACACCCAATAGAATGTCTCTTTAATCTCTATTATTCTTCCACTACCGTTAATGCGGCTCGTACCGCTGCGTGCCCACCCACAAAAGTGGTATCAAAACGTGCGGCTCGTACCGGCATTGGAGCTATTATTTTTATTGGGAATCGGAGTTATGATGGCGAAGTAAAAAGCAAAAAACGACCAAAATTTCCAACTGCCGAAACGCAGAGCCTAACTGCCACCAACTGCCGATTTGCTAGAGTGTGAAACGGAGTGGATTTCTGACCCCAAAACAATTTTGAAATCGCCCTCACGCCCACAAATATCGCCCTATCGGTATCAAACTCGGTCATGACATTGATACGCATGCCTGCTCCGGTACAATGTTTTCAAAATTTCTCTAGGGCTTACGGTTTTCTGTCAAGTAGCTTTAGAGCAAAATCATGCGCCAGGGTAACTGACGCTCTCCCAGGTTAACTTCCATGTATTTTTGAAAAATTTCAGACCTCCGCACACACCATTTTTCTCTCATCGCTGCTATTACTGTGAGTGAGCTACAGATATGAATCGCGATACTGTCGGAGATGACAAATAGCCCTCTCATATGCTTCAAACGGTTTTCCGATACATATCATGGTTCCCGAACGGGAAGGGGTTGTTCGGACTGCTTTTTTCATAGAAACTTGCTGGGTGTCTCACAAAGATAGAAATCTTTCTCCACCTCTGTCTCACACACACATGACAGTTGAGCTGCTCTTCAGAACTACAATGGCTGAAGGTTCGGACTACAACATGGCGGAACACTCTGTGCCTACAGAAGAGGTCAGGGCTGAATGTAAAAACTACAACATGGCGGAACTGTCAGTTACTACTGAGGAGGAATGAACTGGCCTTTAGAATTACTTGTGTTTTGGCCATTATACAACTGATTTAACACAATCACTGTTACACATGGGATTAGATTGGCCATTTAAAATTAAGCTTACTGAAAATTTCAAAATAAAAGCCTGGACAATTTTTACATCAGGTAATTGCTGTCTTGGGCATTATGTGGTTTTTACAAATGAATCCACTGTAACACTTAGGATTAGTTTGGCAATATAAAAATAAAGCTTAAAAATTTCAAAATAAAAGCCTTCACATTTTATACATAATGATATTGCTGTTTTGGGCATTTCATAACTGATTTAACCAAATCAAGTGTTACTCATGTAATTAGTTTGGACATTTAAAATTACGTTTGCTGAAAATTTCAAAATAAAAGCCTTAATATTCACATCTGGATAGTGCACCGCCATAGGCGGCAATAATATTAGCTTGCATTAGCTTTTTCTGAAAGGGTAGGCCACTGTCTTGCGCAGTAAGACAGTGCATTAACATTAGCACAATCTTTAGCATTTCACTGCCACCAACTGGTGCACCGCCATAGGCGGTGCAAATAGAATTAGCCTTCATTATCTGAGGTTAGGGCTCTACCTTGCGCATTAGCATTAACCTTTTAACTTAAATAAGATATTAATTATTTCTCTCACTTATTAGCCATGTCTAGTATTCTGAATGGAGTAAGTAAATTAGAGGCAACATGCTAGTGTTTCCCCACATGCTACTGAGAGTATTCATGCTAACATTAGCATTTTTGCTAATTTTAGCTTATTCAATAATTTTAACATACTGAATGGTGCAAGTCCATGTTAGTAAACATGCTTGTGATTCTAAACATGCTACTTTGTATTTTTTTTTAAATTGATGCTAATTTTTAGCATCAGAACGCTGGGTCCAAACCGACGGGCACACTTTGGCAGGCCCCGGTTAAATTTCTTCAGGAATTTTCTAGTTTCTTGTTAAAATTTGCTTTGTTTTCTTCAAGGAGACATTTCAATGTTCGATTTTTAGTAGATTAGTCAAAATGTAATAGTCTTCAGTTATAATCAATATATTTTTTGAACTCTACAATGATCCCTCACACCTCACTGCGCCGCCTTACATTTTCTTTCTCCAGCTTCTTCGCCCTGACTCATTACTATGATTCATGTGCTGCCAGCATCTCTTAACTTCATCTTTTGGTTACATCAGAAGCCAACATTTTTTTTTATAAATCATTCAGGAGACTAAGAGAAGTGATTTCCAGGGTTTGGGTCATTCATAAACATGGTTCATGTCTAGCCTTATTGCAACATATTCATGTTCTTGGGAATAAACGGTGTGTATTACATTCAGGAACATGGTTATCTGTGGTTCGATCCTCTCCGTCTCCTCCACCTGCACACCTCTGCTTTTCATTGCTCCATTTCTTTCCCTCCACCTCCTCTACCTTTGTCTCTCTGTTTGCAGCCCGTCCGCCGTCCATCCCTGCAGCCCACCTTCAGTCTGGATTGTATTTCTGCTCCTCCTCTTCATCACTGCCAACAAAACCAACGCTTTGCCTCTCAGCTTTCCCTCTGCACTGGAAACGCTCATCCATCATCCCCCTCCACTTCCTCCCACTCACCCGCTCCACCTCTCTCCTCGCTACCTCTGAATTTTCCCCCTCATTTTTTCTCCTCTACCAGTTCTGAGCCTAACTCACCTCTACTACAAAGAACACCTCTTTATAAAAGATCTTTGTCTGAGGAAATGTCTAAGTTAAATTCTGATTTGACATTTTCTCCTTTGTGGTTACCTCCAACATACACTGGGACCCCCATCACGACCAATGCCCCAGCCAACATCAGCCATTCCTTTCCTTGGCACTTCTCTCCACTTCTTCCCCAGCCCAATCCAAACTTTGACTCGCTGCGCTGCAGTTTGTCAAATTCTTGTCCTTATAATAAGTCACCGCCCAGCTTTCCCAGCTTTCACCCTGATACCCAGACTAACCCTTGCACCATTGACCTTCTGACCCAGCACACTGCAGTGCAGTCAGGTTGGAGCGCCCCGCTTTTCCCTCCCCACACTGACAACGTCCTTTCAATGTCCTGTAATCTGTCCTCGGCCAGCCGTCACTCACCCAGTCCAATGTCAACCTCCCACATGCTGCTAGCTACTCCATCTTCTGAAGGAGCCGTGTCCAGACCCTTCCAGGCAGGTGGTGTGTGGTTCAGGTGTACTAATGTGTTTTCTTAACAACTAAACCAATCTCTGTGCATTTACCACAAAAACATTGCAGCTTTTCTCTGTTTTTGAGCCTGTAAAAATATCCAGTTGGCACATCAGAAGGAGAAGTCAATTTATGTTATATATTGTGCTTAAACATTTATCTATTTAAACAGTAATTTTAAATGATAAAAATGGAAAAAAGCAATCAGTGGTAAAGTACTAAATATATGTAGTTTTCTATTTGCAACACTTGCTTTCCAGCAACCATTGATGTGGTAAGAGCAAAGATTTGACAATTACAAAATAATAATTAACAAAAAACTTTACAATTATCTACATTTTGGTCTGGTTAGTTTCTAGGTAGTGCACAAAAAACTCAAAATAGAAAACAAAACATTTGACAAGGAACAAATAAGAAGCTCTGTATTTTATTTATTTTTTTTTATCTTAAATTTATATCCACAAAAAATAAAAATGGACACTGCTGCTTTGTTGTAGCTTTTTTTGGTTAATTTTGTTCTTTTTCTGATTATTTCATGGCTATTAATTTCAGGCTCAAAATAGGAAAGTTGTAAGTTTTTGCTCATTGCTTCATTACCATTTAATTTTGTTTGCTTTTCTCATTAACAGTCCACTCCATCTGTTTTTTGTTTATCCCTGCTAGTTTCCTTTATCTATCAAGCGCAGGCTGTAGAAATGCTGTCCACTGTGACTCATATTTATATCTGTGTCAGATACTTCTCTGGATTGCTATGGCCTATTTCTGGTTTGCTGAGGGTCATTGTTGTAGTAAACCTTTAATCCACTGAGCTAAAGTAAGACACATAAAATGACAGAATACAGTTTAAACTGTTTAAAAGTATCGGAAAAGTGATGTTGTATGCTCATTTAAAACGCACTACTAACTCCAAAATTATGAATGATTCAGTGGTGTTCTGGATTGAATATGTAATTATTTTTCTTTAAGGTATCAGATGTTGTGCTAAACTTTCAGACAATTCGAAGTGTTTTGCGCTTTTACATGATTCTCCCTCGTTTTTGAGGCTGTAAAAGGTCCATGCTTCACGTCAAAATGATTACTTTGTAGTGCGTGTTTTCCAAAATGGACAAAAGTAGGGAAAGTAGTTCAGGCCTCTGCTTGGTTTTCACGTGGAAGCCGTCCCGATGTTCTCCAGCTCGAACAGGCAGGAGTCCTTCTTCTTTTAGAGCTCCTAATGCATGTTTGCCTCTCTCTCTGTTGCCCTTGGCGGTGATGGATGTGTCTGTGTTGAAGTGGAGTCGTTTCCCTGAGGGATGCATGAAGTCAAAGAAAACCTTAATTACACTGTGCTTTGCAGCATTCCTTAAAGATTCTTAAATAGTTATGTAACTATGTGCCTGCTTTAGGGCATGTTTGGTGCAATGATGGGTTCATAAAACGCAGGAATCCATCTTACCATTCTTTAAGAGTGTTCTGCCTTTAAATCGCATCATTTTGTGAAGCCCAAGAGGCAGATTTATGCATTTTTTATGCTGTGTTAAATGTTTTAATGGTCTGTCAGGGTTTGCGTTCCACATTTTCTAATGTTTTCCCTTTTTTTCATTGTAAACAAACTTGAAATACCCAGACAGATTTATTTTACTGGGCATCAGTTGACATATGGCTAAAGATTCTTGCTGGTTGTAAATAAACAGCAGCGTCTGGTACATGAGCAGTTCAAAATGGCGGCTCTTGGCTCAGTTTTGTGGCATAGCTTGGACAATCCTAGCGCTTACTTTGACTGGTTCTTGATTTTCTTTTTTGTTTTGTTTTGGGGGGTTTTTTGTTTTGCTTCTGTGAAACCGGTTTGATACAGGTTCGAACTGTCTGTGGTCTGAAGATTGATGCTGACAAAGAAGTGAGTCAGATCCTGTTTGAGTGTGAACACTTAGTTTACAGAACCTTGTAACTTAAATCAGAACCACAGAATTCAATCTGTTTTATGGTTATTTAATTCAACAGACCACAGAATAGTACCTATTTGAAGAAAAGTAGTACATATTTGAAGAATAATAAATGTAATTTAAAAAATTTGATAAATAAAAATCTGAGAAATTATGTATGCATTTTCAGTTTTTGCTCTTTACTCTGATACCCCAAAATAAAAAAGCAGTGTAACCTTTTGTCTTCAGAGTCCATCTGCGTAATTTAATCTCTATATAAATACAGTTAAATTGTAAAAACCTGAGAAGTTTGTTGGAGAATATTACTGTGTTAATATTCATCTTCTTAGACCTGACTAATCATTCAATTATCAATAAGACATATAAAAGAATAAATCTTTCATATTCCTTTATATGTTATTTTTTCCTAAATCAGTTATTCAGTCAACATCAGGCAGAAAATTACTGGCACTAGTCTTATTTAGCAGCCTAATAAACACACAGCTAGAGCAACTATATCCTGTATAAAGCGGCTATTAAAAAATATTTATACTCTTTTAACTTTGTTGTATTTTGTCCAACAAGCTTCCATGTAATTTAATGTGGTAGACCAATGCAAAATGGCAGATAATTATGAAGTGGAAGAAAAGGTTGTGAAATAATGTCCCAAGCTTTGAACATTTCAGACTGTCCATCTGAAAATGCAGGTTTTACAAGCCATTTAGAAGACGCAGCAAACATGCGGAAGAGGTCAAACGGTCAAATGAAAACAGCATTGAACTTTTTGACCTGCATGCACATGCTGATCTCATCATCCTCTACACAATAAAGCATGGTGGTGGCAGCATCGTGCTGTGGGTATGCTCTTCTTGAGAAAGGAAAAGAAGCTGGTCAGGATTTATGACCAGCTTCATAAATCTGGTCATAATTCATAATTCAATTAATGAATTTAGCTCCATGAATTGTCCTAGAGCTAAATTCAGGACAATTCATGAAGAAGACATGTTTGAATGTAAGACTGGAGCGAAGGTTCACCTACAGTGAGAATCTGAGGCAAGACTTGAATATTGTTCGTAGACCCTTCCCATCCAGTCCCGCCTATTGTGCAGAGGATGATCACACTGTTCAGTCACCATAAAAAACACTTGCCACAGTAATTGCATTCAAATTAGACAGAAAATTGTCTGAGGGTTGACTATAACACAGTTCTTTAGATTATTTTTAGACATTTTTTAAACCATTGCATCACTTTCCTTTCACTTCAATATTGTGCACTACTTTGTCTTACTCTATCACATAAAATCCTAATAAAAAACATTTACAATTTAAATGGAAAAAGAGGTATGCTAAGTGCCTTATATCAGAAGGCACTTTGCATCTTGTGTTCAGTGTTTTTGTCCTGTCAAGCTTCTTTGTTTCTTCCTCTCTTTCTTTCTCCTTTTTCACCCACTTTTTTCCACTTTCCTCACCCCCCTCCCTTCCTTTCCCCCCTCCTCGTTTTACTTTGCTTTCTCCTTCTCTCTCCCCGTGCGTCTTTGTGTTCGTCTCGCTGTCGGAGGTGTGGTCCAGAGAAAGCTACTGTGAGAGACTGTGGAAGGTAGAGGCTGCAACACTATTGTGCTAGAAATGAGCTCACATTTGGTGTCTTTAAAGAAATCTCTCCTGACATTATGGGAAGAGAAACCCAACAGATTCATCGCAAACCAGCTGAGAAAAGACTGAACATTGTGGGTTCACCAAGCACTTCTGTTTTTAGCTGAAAGTCCTCCAGCTGTATAAAGTGAAGCTTTGGAGTTGCTTTCTCCTAGAATCCTGAAAAGCATCCACAGATGTTTGGAATGAGCCGAAACTATTATTTAATCCACTAATTCTCTCATTCAGCCTCATCAGTAACAGATTGCGTGAAAGAGAGGTCTTTGGTGAACAGCGACACACTTAACACACTCGCATCACATCTAACCTAAATCTAAATCACATGTGCGGTGGCCAGCCAGTCCACAAACACATTTTTCTTTAATCGATAAGCTGACTGTCGTAGGTTGTCATAGTAACAGGAGCAGTGTTTTTCTGAGCGTTTCACTAACAGCTTGCTGGATTTGCAGCCCTGTGGGTGCTCCCTGTGTTGACTGACGGCTAACATGACCACACAAACATCTGCTGGGGGTTTGTGTGTTGACTTTTTGAATGTTGTAACTTCTCGTGGATAATTCAGGAAAAACCTGATGCAGGGTTGTCTCCTTGTTTACACTTCTTACTGTTTTCTTCTTATATTTTTATGTTTACCTTCATTTATGTAATTAGTTTGGGGGGTTTTTTTGTCTCTTAGCCAAGTAGACCAGGCTACCCCAGTCCCCGCTCCAGTGAAGGTTTCTACCCCAGTCCTCAGCATCCTGGACATTACCAGGTATTTAGATAGATTCCTTCCTTTTGATCATGGTTGCTGTAAATGATTTATGGTTGAACCGCAGCTAAAATAACTTCTCATCTGTCTTTTCTATTTTCTTCTTCCTGGATTAGATGGCAGCATATCCAGGCCCACACACCCTGCCCTCTGTTCCCAGCGCCCTGTACCCTCCACAAGCCGCTATGGTGGACACACACCACGCTCACACGCACCCCCGCCACCACGTCCACACACACTCACACGCACAGCTGCTTCCTCAGCCGCATGGGACCGACATGGCTCTTTGGGGCTCTGCAATGGAGGTAAGAGGCATTGCTGCTACGGTTACTCACACACACAGATAAGAGGTTCTGGTTTGGTTCATCATAAATGATTTTTAAAACTTTTCCTGATGCTCAGAAAATTATTGTTCACTTTGGTAGACCACCACTTTGCTTAAAGAACCAGATTGGTATTCCAGATTACCAATGTATACTCTAAAAATCACCACACCATTGCCATCTTTTACTTTTATTGAGTTCCTCCATCATCTCAGTTCAGTTTCTCATCCATCTTCTGCCCATCTGTCTTCATGTGTCGTCTCTTGGCCAAATGCATGTTTTTTGTTTTGTTTTGTTTGTACGTTATGGGTGTGCATGTTTGTTGTTTACTCCACATTCGTGGGTGTGTGCGTGTGTATGTGTGTGTGTGTGTGTGTGTGTGTGTGTGTAGGACAGGGCAGTAGACATGCAGCAGTGTGTAGGCCAGCAGTGCCTGTTAATGGAGGAGCAGCTGATGATGCAAAAGCAGCAGATGGAGGAGGATCAGAGGTGGCTGGAGCAGGAGGAAAGGCTGCTGGTAATGCACTCAGCACACAGTGGAACATTCACTCTGGCCCACCTGACAAATGCTCAACACAAGGGCGGCGCGTTTAAAGAGGGCTGACCACGGAAAATCTGCTCAAAACCCTGGCGATTTGTTTGACATTGAATTAGACCGAAAATTTAATATTTATTAATTCAATTCACAATAAAATAGATCAAGCATCAACATCTTCCTCACCTCCAAACTTAAGTTACAATTCATGCTTCACTCACTGAAACTTGTAATCTAGGGAGGTGTGTAGCTTTCAGCTGCAATTTCACAGACATGAAGTCAGTGAAGAGAAGAAATGATCTCATTAGGCTCCACCGCAAGTTTTGTCAACATCTAAATCCTGACCATAAAAATTAACTCTTGTTATCAAATTATCAAGTCAGAAATGTTGAATCCATTACACAACCATCTATGATTCGTGTTAATAATAATCTGTTGGTATAAAACAAATTTGACAAATTTAGAAGCAGTTTGAAAATTCTTCTGTGACTCAACCAAACCTATGATTTTGGCCAATAAGCTGCCTTTAAGTGTGTAATTAAATGAAGACGTTTTACACCAGGACAGCAGCTGGTTCTGCACTATTGAAAAAACATGCTGCTGAAATGGCTACATTTGCTTCTTGGAACAAAATAAAGAAAAGTTTGTTCATAAAAGTGAAAACAAAATCACTCTGGCATTTATTTCCAGCAAAAATGGCATGTTTAGCAGATGATGCACATTAAATCACATTTTCTCTGGTGTATTTTTTGCTCATTCTTTGTTCATTTATGTTGTGCATGCCACATTTCTCAAAGATGTCATCCTCTCTTTTTAAGTTGCTTTGTTCACTTTCTCATGTTTTTGTATATTCAAGGTTATGACTGTGTCAGTGCATTACACTTGGAGTCAGTAACTTCTTTACTAACAAGCAATATATTTAAACATCTTCTTAGAAGTTGGATCATGTCAGTTTCAAAGGCGCCCTGAGAATTTACTGAGAATTTACCAGAAAATGATCAAAACTGAGCATATTTATGCAGAATTCAGAGCAATTTCTCAGATCACAGAGTGCAGAGCAGGTCACATAACACAGACAGACAGCAGGAGACAAAACAGTCTCTCTTTCACTGTGAGCTTCAGGGTAAAAGGTAAAAAACGCTAACCTTATTTGTGAAAACGCAGATTTATGGCTTCAACAGTGATGCAAAGGGCCTTTTAATGCAGTTAGCATTTTTTACTAAACATTTTTAAAAATCCACCTGACTTGTTGGCCAATTCTGAGTCTGTTAGGAAAAACCTCCTGTAGTACATCATCAACAAATAATAGGAACTATAATACTGATCATTTATGATGCTTTGATCTCTTGTTATAAGAGGTATTAAACAAAAAATAGAACTGACTAAATTAAATTGAGAAGTAGGCCTGTCACGATAAATTTTGCTGGACAATAAATTGTCCAAGAACTTATTGCGATAAACGATGTTGTTTTGAGACCAAAATCAATAAGCTTTAAATTCTAATAAACTTTTAAATACTGGAACTGGAAGACATTTGAAATATCCAAAATAAATAAACAAAAAACGACAGAAACGACAAATAAAATTAATTATGAAGTCTCTGTAAACAAAAAAATATCTTTCAAAAAAAAGGACTAGATGAGACCAAAGCACCAGCCTGACGACTTTTATCACTCAGTTTTTTAAAAAGAGAAAGAAAAGTGATATATCAAGCAAATGAAACTTATTGAGTTTATTTTAATTTATTCTGTGATTAATTGATTTATTGTTTATTGTGACAGGCCTATTGAGGATTATATTAAATATTTGCTATATTCATTTTGTATTCACTAACGTTGGACAAATCATCCTTTGCGTCCGAAATAAGTCAGAAGGCACCATTCAAAATTGATTATTTGGAATATATTTTATAATGAAACATAACTAACAGTATCGAAACCACAAACACAAAATGGGTGTATGTGAATGGAGCAGTTAAACTGTGTGTTGTTTTTTTGAGGCTGGCAGGATGGAGGAGTGCTTCATGTTTAATGCGTTTTTCTGTGACCGGCGATGGAAGTGGTTGTGTGGGGTTTTTGCTCAAGAATTTTATTGTGTGTGAGAGAGTTTGGAGGCAGGTGTGGCCTGTGTGAATTCCTGGCTTAATGATAGGCTTACAGACTGACAGCCCAGTCAACAGTCTGTCTTTGACCCATAACCACTTACCGACAACACACAAGATTACTGAAAAGCTGAGGAGACATCAGATTGTGTGTGTGTGGGTGCGCGTGCATGCGTGTGTTTGTGTGTGTATGTGTCATCATACAGATGACACACACCTCTATATATACAGTGTATATATATATATATATATATATATATATAGGTGTGTGTATGTATTTATAATTTTTGTTATTTTATTCACACAAATTAATGTTTGTACTTATGCCTAAGGAGAATTTAGAAACCAATTAACTAAACAGTCTTGATTTCAGACTGTGGCAGGAAGCCGGAGCGCCCGGAGAGAAACCTGCAAACAGAAAACTGCTTTTTGATATTTATGAAATTTAATTACAAAATGTATTTTTGACATTTGCTTAAAGTAGTTTTGGCCCTATTTTTGCATTTGTGGTTTTCCATACCTGATGTGGTATAAATGGTATTAAGCCATTTATCCACTATTATTTTTAATTATTATTCATTCATTATGATTATTCATGTATTATTCATTACACAGTGCTAGGAACAGTCTGACTTATTAAATAGATTTTTTATTTTTTTTTTCGCAGACAATTTAATGCTGGGACCTATTTTAGCAAGCATAAGAAACAAAAGCAGAAGAGCGATCTAGGCCTTCATTTATACATCCTTTTATTGAGGTCCAGAACCTAAAAGTTCTTGGCTTGTGTCATTCAGGAGCCTTGGGGATAAATGTGCTTCATGTTTGTATTTTCAGAGGCAGATTTCAAGAACAACTCGGTCAAGAGTTTGGGTCAGAATCTCCACTATGTCAGTAAAACAGAGTAGCATGCCTTAGTAGGTGTGTGTGCGTGTACATGTGTGTGTGGGAGGGGAGGGAGTGTGCACATGAGAAAGTGTTTGCCGTAGACTGGCTGGTTTTTATAACACTGTTAGTTGAGTGAGAGGGTGGAGAGAGGGAGAAGAGCTTCGTTGGCATCGGATACCCTCGTCCTGGTTTTCTCCCTCCTTCTCTCCGTGTTTCAGAGTCGACTATAAGTGTACTAGAGGCAGAAAACTGGAGCTGAATCAGATAAAAAAAAACAACAACTGCTAGAACAGACAGAGACCTGGATACGCTCAGACCAATTCTGTGAAATCGGAAGATAAGCACAGAAACAAAACGGTTCAATCCTCCAGGACACCTTCGATTCATCAGGAAACTTTTAATGAACTTCATGGCAATGCTGGTCTTCAAGTCCTGTCTTGGAAAACTGGTATGCAAGGACAACTGATGAGAGGGAATTTTGGGGTCTTTGTGCCCAAATATTTATGGGTAATTGAAATTCTGAGCATCTTGAATCACTTAAGATTCTGTAGCTCCGAGTATGTTGAAGGTTTTTATTTGAGCCTTTAAATGCTGCTGCAGCCTGAGCGGCGCAGAGGATCGGGAGCTAATAGCCGCCCGTTATGTGGTTTTCTCTCAGGGCATTTCCCAGGAATGAAAATGGTTTTCAGCTCAAGTCACAAGCAGCGGAGCAATGTGACTCGCTGCTCCTCAGGAAAAAAACAAACCCAATCATTCAGCTTTGTTGGGATAATTTAACTGTGTGATATTAGAAACTGCTTTGTTGAAACTTTAAATATGATTATTGTTAATAAAAGGAGCCATAAAGTTATTGACAACTTGTGCTGTTTTAGAAACCAGACACAAGGAGCTCTAGAGGGAGTCTGGACAGAGAAGACAGCGGACTGCAGCCCCCAGTAAGTAACTTTTAGCTGTTTTTGCTACCATTCATTTTTGTCAGTATTTGCTAGGTTTATATATATTTTTTTTTTACTGGTGCTTTTTCGGTTGCCTCATGTTTGTTTTGGTTGGAGCTGGATGGATAGATCCAGGAGCAGGAAGTGACCTCACGGGCGAGGGCCAGCAATTCTGAGGTCAATGTGTTCTCACAGCATTACTGGATATCAATAGAAGACCTTAGCAGGAAAATAAATCGGTTTTTGTTTTCTCTCTCCGTGCCTGAGTGTTGCTGCAGTCACTCAGCACTCAACTCAGCATCTTTAGAGGAAGTTGTGTTGATCATAATAATCTGCAAGCTGGACTCAAGTTTGCTTGCTGTAATGTCACTTTAATTGCATGTTACCGGTTTCCTTCAGAGTCACCTGGTTTGGAGTTTGATAAAAATGAGGAGAAGAAAATGTGGAGGTTTTATTGCAAAAAAAAAATAAAAAATCTACATTTCTGGAAATGTATGAGTTTACATTTAAATGATGTCCTTTATCTTTGCTTCCCAGTATCATCTCAGTTATTCTCCATCTGATTCTTGTGATACTGACAGAAAACCAAAGCTGCAACAGCACTGCTTTTTGGCCTTTAGATTAGGTTTTAAACCGGACCTGTCATGCTTAGCCTGAGCCCATGTTGTGAGTTTTTAAAGCATTGCTGATCAGTAACATTAAAGTCAAGAAAGCAGTGGTAAGAGCCATTTTCCACAGCAGCCGCTGTCAGTGTTGTGTTTTTTCATGAATTGAGAAATATGCGATAACAAATCCCTGGAGGGTGAATGTTTTGAAATCAAAAATATGCAAAACTTTTGTGAAAATTAAAAGAAAGAGAGAAAAATTTGTGTGAACCCTGTTTGGTTAAGATGGTCACAAATAACAATATGATCACTTCATAATATTATGAACTTTATTTAAGTGTTCACACAATTTAGAGGGTCTGTCATATCTTGTTTCGAAAGAATGATAAATCCTGGCTGTCTTTAAATGAGTTCAGCAACAATATTAAGCAAATTGAATTTGAATTGAAAACATTCAATTCCACATATTTCTGATTAGGTGCTGATAATACTCAAATAATAATCCACATGTAAAAGACTTCCATCTTCGCTTTTGTTTTAGCTTATTTTTTTATCCTTTTAAGGGTGAACTTCTTAATCATTGATCCGATATTGATCTTTTTTTTGTTACGTTTTTTAAATTTGGGCTGAGCAGAACTGAACAGTGACCTGCTTCAAAGCGCATCAGTTCTCAGCAGATGCCAGCGGAAGTTGCTGTAGCAGTCTGAAGTTGCCACAGGCCAGATATTTCCGTCTCTGTAATTCATCTCTGTGCTTGTCGTCCTCCTCCTCCCATTGAATGGCTGTGGTTTGTGGTGGGAAAATCTCCCCAGTTCTTCTGCGTCCCCGTGTGTGTGCGTGCGCGCGCGTGTGTGTGTAAATTGCCTGTAGTGTTGTATTTTTGGGTGTTGGTGGTTGTCAAACCCCGGCGCTCTGTTGGCACCAGCACTTCTGAAGCAGTCTGTTCTGTTTTCTCACAATGAGAAAACAAAGATGCCAAGTTCAGATTTTAAAAACAAACATAAGCAACTCAAGTTGACAAGATTTAACCTCAGAAATGCATCATAAATATATTTATGGTGAACATGTTGCAGTTTTCATGAAGTGTGCACTTTTTGCTGTCTGTGAATAATAAATCTGAATAGCTTCGCTAGCCAAAGTGAACAGACCACACAGCAGTGAAAACAAAGGCGGCCCTCCTGCGGTGGTGACTGAAAACTTTCCGCTTACAAAAATGAGAACGGCTGTCGTGTGATTAACATTAAATAGGATTCTCTTCTCCTCCAAACATGGCTGGTTTTGGCCAGCACATTTTTAATTTCCTGCAGAGCCCCTTATTATGTCAGTGACAGTCCACTCACTAACCCCATGTTTTGCTTGTTTTGTGCAGACAGGAAACCAGCACATTTACCAGCCTGTTGGCAAATCAGGTAACGGAAATGCTTTTTTAATTCACCTAACCACTATTGTTCAGTTCTCTTGTTTCATCTCTAATAATATGTAGCCTCAGATATATAATGAACTGCTTAAAATATTCATACCCTATGAAAAATGTTGCTTTTGCCATTTCTTCCTTATTCCTATTGAATATTATTTATTTACAGGGAAAGAATTTTGCTTATTAGCTTTTATAAATGCACAAAATATTTTTTGGATTAATTAGAGTTGGAAAAATACGCTTTCATTTCAGTTCATTCAGTGATGGATAATAGTTACCTTAATATTCAACTGAACAAAAGTCAAAGGACTTTAATAACATGGTGTCATTCTGTCAGATTCTGTGAAATTATTGGATAAAAAGAAAACAAAAAAAACTGTGAAAAGAACTACTAAACCCAGCC
Source organism: Alfaro cultratus (assembly GCA_903066825.1). NCBI lineage: Eukaryota > Metazoa > Chordata > Actinopteri > Cyprinodontiformes > Poeciliidae > Alfaro > Alfaro cultratus. The sequence goes on from CAEFZX010028688.1 coordinate 139,939, forward strand.
TTTCCTCTTTCCTCAGCGTTGGTAAACATTACTCCTTTATCATTTTGGCCCTAAGTTTTTAGTAACCATTGTGGAGTTTTTAAAACGTTTCATAAATAATGAGGAGGAGCTGAAAAGAGTCACAGCTCAGGTGGGCGAAACCTGACAAGACAAAAACTAAGCTCTCCATTTTTTGAAACCGTGGGGTGGCAGCATCATGCTGCGGGCGCACTTTTCTGTGACAGAGCTTGACCGAGTTGATGGGAAGATGGATCAACCTGATTGGTGCAGAAACCCTGTTGAGAGGTCCAAGCTACAGTGTGATGGTGTTCAGTCCAAGTCCAAACTGAAATCCATTTGAGATCATGTGACGAGACTTGCAAATTGATTCTCAATAAATCTGACTGAGCAGGACGTTGACCTCTTGCAGTGAAAGGTGGTTCTGCACAGAATTGACACAGGATGGCTCAACACCATAGTTTTGTTTTTGTTGGGGTTTTTTGTAGAAATCTTTTTTTTATCATTTTTTATCATTAATTTATCATTTCTCCACCACTTTACATTTTTAAACTACTTTGTATTGCCCATCACATCAAAACTTAACATGTTGATGTTTGTTGTTGTAAAATGACATATTGCAGCAAGGTTCTGAGGGTATGAATACTTTTGCATGACACTTTATTTATCACACAGTTCTGTAACTTCAGGAGCACAGATCTGAAAGCTTTGCTTCAAAATAGTTTCACAGCAGAGTGATAATTCCCTTTTTTTGTCACCAGATTTAGATTTGTTCTTGAACTTAATTTTGTTTTGGTGTCTTTTTTGTCTTTTGTGGTTTTTTTGCAGACCATGTGGTTCCCCCCAAAAAACCTCCTCGACCGGGGGCCCAGAGCCAAGTGGGTAGTCTGGCTTGTCTAAACACTGGAGACAGCTACAATGATGGCGTTAAGGTGCAGAAATAAGAACCATAAGAGCATGTGATCTCAACTCTTGTATGACTGTAGCAGCATGCACACATGCAAGATTTAAATATACACATTGCATGTTTTTAATGCTGAAAACTTAATATTTTCCTTTTTTTTATCTTATTATCTTTGGCTGCTCCGTCTCTCCCTTCCTTCTCCTCATTACTGTTGACCCCTAGCCCTGGCGGGTAAGCTGCACACTGTCTGTGTGTGTTTACTGTACATCTTGTCTCACTTCTCTCTCCATTCAGTCACATTCTGTACTATTAACAAATAACCTGTGCATTCCATGACTTGCTGTGTGTGTAGTGTAGTTGAGTCTTAGTTGTTTTCCCTCCAAACTAACTTTCACGTTTGTGGATTTAACCTAATGAAGTTCCAGTTAAAATACTTCTCTAAGAAATTTACTTAATCTAACAAAAATCTAATTTTCTTTGTCTTTAGAGCCTTTTTAGTTGCCAATTACTATTGTTTTTTTTTTTCTTGTTTTATTGAGTCTGTCAGAAAAGTTGCCAGTTTGACCCAAACTACTTCCACTTTTTACCCATTAAAAAAAAAAAACTTTTAATGGCCACTTATTGAACCATTGAGTTTTAGTTTGTCTCTTGGTTGTTTCATATGTTGATTAGTTCTTGTACTTAGCAAAGATTATGATTGCTATTTATAAAATTATTGATATTAGCTGTCGTGGTATTATTGAGTATTTGCATAAAGCAAATAATTTATCTTTTTTGTGACAACGTTGCATTTCCTTATAGCAGACTGTGAATAAGAAAAAATACTTTAAATATTCAGTTGTGAAACACTGAAAACACAAATACATTTATGAAGAGCAAAAAACTAGTCTGACAAAATAATGTGAAACAAATCAAGAGCTGCAATACGAATGTCTGTACTGACACAGTGTGACTCAGTATGAAATGTATGGAAATTAATTCTTCATTTTTATGAAATGTTTGTATTAGCAGGCTGACAAACACAATAGATGAACTGCATTATCAACACATTGGAATAAGTTTTTAAGACTGTACACTAGGTTCAGCGTGTCGTCATACAGACCTGATGTGACACTGCCATCTAGTGGCAGACATAGGCCACTGTGTATTAAAATATTCTGTATATCTCCTCTGTTTAGTTTTCCAGTTTCTCCTGCATCTCAAACTTACTTTTAAGTTTAGCAGATAGAGACTGTATGTCATAGATGGCAAAGTTTGATAACTCTGAATAAATTTTGTATTGATTTATGCTTAATTGACATGCTTTATCTTTTATTTTAACATGTTACCCTGCAGTATTTTAGTTGTTGACTTGCTAACTAAATGCATCTTCAAACTATGAAGGCAATTTCAGGTTCAACTGTGGTTCGTAAATTGAGTCTAAAATGCCAAACTAAGCACTACTGTTCTCAAACTGCCCTTTAGTAAGAATCTCTGTATACAAATCTCCACTCTTTCTTTGACAGGCCTAGTGGTTCCACAAATATAACTGGTCCCTGTTAGTCCAGTAAAAACAGTGAAAATGTTGTTTACACTGTTTGAAGATTTTTCATACAGATTATAGACCCAACTACTTCTAAAACAGGTTCAAAATTAGAAAGACATAAATAATTTGGAGTGTCTTAGTGTGTTTTGTATAATTTCATTCCTCTTCTGATCACTTTCTTCATATTTCTTCTTTCAGTGAGGCGACCGCTCATTGTTTTTTTTACTTTGCTCTTGTTTAGCTGCAGCCTCAGGAGATAAGCCCACCCCCCACCGCCAATCTGGACCGCTCCAATGACAAAGTGTATGAGAACGTGACGGGATTGGTCAAAGCTGTGATCGAGATGTCGAGCAAGATTCAGCCAGCTCCTCCAGAAGAATACGTCCCGATGGTTAAGGTAACGGAGCCGCACCCATCCGTTTCACTTTCTAATGGATTTTTGATTCACTTCCTCTGTAAAAACCCATTAGTTCCTACACATCTACATTTTTGTAAACCCTTTTTTTGGTTTGTTTATTTATTTATTTATTTTTTACGTTTTCAATATAATCCTAATGAGTCTTCAAATCTGTTTTCAGGATGTGGGTCTGGCTCTGAGGACGTTACTGGCCACAGTCGATGAGACTCTACCTCAACTTCCAGCCAGCACACACAGAGAGGTGGAAACACCAACTGCACTTTCACTAACAGACTGAAAATATAACTTGTGTCAGACGTTTTAATGCTCTGTGCCTTTAACAGATCGAGATGGCCCAGAAGCTGTTGAACTCTGACCTGGCAGAGCTGATTGGAAAGATGAAGTTAGCCCAACAATATGTGATGACAAGGTAATGCCAGCATAGCATTAATCGAAAGAAGGAAACATCAAAACCATTTTCCTTTCAGCAGAGAGGTGCAGTGTGGAAATTGTCCTGTTCTCTACAAGTTGCAGTACTTTGATGAGTTATTAAATTAATCCTATGAACTTTAGTGAAAATCTACATCAGGTTCAAACTTATGTGGTAAATACTTCTGTTTTATTTAATTGAAGTTGGTGGTAAGATGCTTCCCCTATAGATGAAGAACAGCTGAAATCTGTCCAGAATTTCTGACTTTTATGCTGATGAGGCAACGTTGCTTTTCTCCATGTAGACTAACAAATCTGGAAACACATTATCATTAATATTATCATGGACTTCCACCAATAAATACTTCTTTTTTTTTTTTTTTTTAAATCTTAGTCTCCAGCAAGACTACAAGAAGCAGATGCTGACGGCGGCTCACGCTCTCGCCGTTGACGCCAAGAACCTCTTGGACGTCATCGACCAGTCGCGCCTGAGGATGATGGCCCACTCCCGCCCTCACTAGCCCCCTCTACAGGAGATCGAGTGCCTCTGTGGTTTCTGTTGGAGAACTAGAGACTCGTGGATACCTTGTGTGTGTCAGTCCTCAGAGCAGACAGCAGCAGCAGGAGTGGACAATGGCTGCACTCTGGTTCAATCACTTTCCTCAGTCCTACTTTAACCACTGTGACTTTATTTAATAAAAGGTCAGAGCAGAAACACTTCCTGAATCAGAGACTTGGCGGCTCCCCTGGCAGAGAAGGTGACCTGAGTTGATTTTTAAGATGGATCTGAAGGTTTATAAAAGCTTTTAACGGTATCAAACACTATCATGGGAGAGATTTTTAAGCTTGAGCTGCTGACATCAGGGGGAAAGGCAGGTTGGACTGTGATTAATCTGAAATATATCTCTGTGAAACCAAACAGGGGGAGTGGACTTCAGCCAGCAGCCGCCTGTGAGTGTTTTGTTGAAGTCAATTGGAAGTTTCCTCTGTTTTGAACTTTCCAATCAGCGAAAAGAGAAAGCTGGCAGATCAGACCTCAGAGATATTTTCTGCTCTGATTCGGTCCCAGATGTTGCTTTATACGGACGTTTTCAACAAGAGAGACGGGGTTTGCTCTGAAACAGCAGCCTGTCGTCTTCTCCTGTGTTTCCTCTGTCTCACCAGCTTTTATTTATAAACTCAAATTACAGAGGAGACAGAGGGAGGAACAGGAATTTACCATTCAGGACTTCCTGGAGAAACGGCACACTGTCCTCTTCCTTCGCCTCTGTTCGACTGACTCTTTGCTTCTCACCGGTCTTCCTCCGCTCTTCTCTGAGCTGGTTTTAAAGACTCTAAATGTGAAGAATTCAAATCTGTCTGGGTGTCACGCCACCACTTCCAGGACACTTTCAGCTTCCCAGTTTAATCTATTCTTTTCTTTTCATTGGCTGGCTGGCGCCATGGTTTTA
>CAEFZX010028691.1:0-30950 GCA_903066825.1 Alfaro cultratus
TTTTTGTTTTTGTGTGTGTGTGTGTGTGTGTGTGTGTGTGTGTGTGTGTGTGTGTGTGTGTGTGTGTGTGTGTGTGTATACATATATAAATAATAAGTGTTTTTTGTGCAGATCTCTGGAATTAGGATCTACTAAATAATCCACCTACCAACTAACTTTTTCAGATTGTTCCTCTTAAATCTGATTATCAGTTCTATTAAAGCCCACATTACCTTCTGTTATGTTGCAGTGGTTCAAAATTGATTAGATCTTAAAAAATGAAGGAATACTAAGAAGGCAAAACTTTGCTTCACTTCTTTTTTTCTGTTGGAATCGACTACCATAGTTGCAAAAACAAGAAAAAGCCCTATTTGTTTTATTTTACTGTTCTGCTGAGAGCATAAAACAAGAACAGAAGCAGAATAAATGGAACAAAATGAAGTAATGAGGTAAAACGATGGTTGCACAGATGGTTTGCATGACATGGTTCAGAGAGCCAACGTTGACAAAGTACATGTCAAAAGATGGGCACAGGGTACAGGTTGTGGACCTTTTCTTCCAGTTTTTGGTTGGTTTTAATTCAGACATGCATTATAGAGCATTCTAGAGGTAAATAAAATAACCAGTAACCCAATGTTATGTCTGCCAAGCTTTTATGGATTCATATATACTTTTTAAATGTGCTATTACTAGAGCACATTTTTGAAAAGTCAAGTTTATTCTTATATTTTGAATGTACCTTAGTGAGTGCATCCAATGTGTTTAATTTCTTCACAATCTTTTTCCAGTAATTTGACACAGGAAGATATCCTACAAAGCTGGTTTCCATTCTGCATTTATCAATTGGGGAACAAAACGCTGCCAAGTTTTAAAAGCAACAATATATATATAAATAAAATTCATACATGAATACCTGAGGTAGGCATCTTTATCTGGTTTCATCTTTCTGTGCCATTTGGTGGGTTGCTTATATTTGAAACCTCAAGCCTCTTCAGATTCTGATTCCTTTATTTCCTCTTCAGCCAGTGCAGGACTGGGGCCAGAAAATGGCCCTGACATTTTTGGCCATGCCGGCCCACCATGATTACCTATACAATATATGAAGGCACATAAAATACCACAGGATAGATGTTCACATTTTGTGGATTGAAAGATTAAAACAAAGTGCAGCAACCTACGGTTACAGGAGTAACCATGTCTAACAATGTCTACTCCCAGAGACTTTCATATTGGTAGAGACGGCCACAGTCTCACAACTACCATCTTTAAATGAAAGCGGACAAAGATTTTTTTTGTTTTTTGTTTTTATGAAGTATGCTGTTTATACAAATACACAATTCTGCCCATAAAGAAGCCATGTTTAATTGAAAGCAATGTTTCATTAATATTAGACGATGATAATAACTGTAAGCTGTAACACCTGGAGACAGGAACTTTATGGCAAGCTAATATAACATTAAGTTGGACATCAAGTTTACTCATAGTAGACACACAAGTTTGTATTTCTACCCATATTAGGACTTTGTATTGACTTCCATTTATTTTAGTAACTGCATTTATGCCTACCTCAGACATTTTTCTTAGACCTAACCATTACCAGTACATGCCTAAACCTAAACCAAACCTAAACTAAGTTCACTCCTTAGGCCCAAAACCCGGCCTAAGGGTTACGCTTAGTGTAAGATGTTGAGGTGTTGCCTTTAAATACATCCACAATTGTGTCGCAGCAGCTTACAGTCATGACATCATCATCATGTGAGCATTCCCAAATTTGTTAAAGGCGTATTGAGCTTGGTTTGTGCAAATTTCTGACCTAGCAAAAAGTAAGAGTAAAATATTTTAAAAATACTTTTTTTTCTGTCCATAATTGAATTGTTGTTTTCTAAGTAAATGGATTTGTTTCCTCCTACAGGACCCTCCAGTTCTTCCCGTTGGACAGTTCAGCGAAAAGTTTGTTCACTTCATCACTCAGTGGTGAGTCAGACGAGATGTCACTGGTGCCAATATTTTAAAATGATTTACACTTAAAACGCTTTCAACTGTTAACAACTTTTGGGTGATTTTATACTACATTTGTGTCGTTTTTGTGACCAACAAAAACCAACCAGCTCTGACTGTGTCAGACTGAACAGTTCAAAATCCCACAGGCCATATTTGTCTTGAAGGGGCGAAAGGATCCTGAATGAATCAAGGGTATTATAGTATTTAATGGCATTAAAGTGCGTGTTCCTGTGTGTGATTTCATTGTGTCGTAGTTGGCTTGGGCCATAATATTTGGGGCTGCTAGCAATAGATTAAAAGCTGTCCCTTTGACAGTGACTTCTTTTCTAATGCATGAGGACAAAATCCAGTGTTTACCCTGTTTGCCTCTGATTCATTAGCCACTTGTAACCTTTACAGTTAGGCAAACATTTACATGCACTCCCAAACCACATTCATGCTCTGTGTATGAGTGTGTGTGCTCAGTGCTCACCAGCAGACCATGGCAGCTGCTGTTTGTCCCCCGTGGCGGCTGTATTTGCTCACACAGGACACCTCTCTGCACAGGTGCTCCGTCCTGCTTTGGTGCAGCGTTTGTACTCTACTGTCTGACTATTCTTAGACGGTCATGGCCCTTTCATTATGATACATAAAGCAGTTTCACGACTAACTGCACACAGTCCCCCGTGTCGGTCGTTCTGACGGATCACAGTAAACACAATATGGAGGACACACACACACACAAATTCTCTAATTATGTGGAATAAATTACCTGTGTTGTATGGCTATTCACTCTTTCTTTTTTCAGCGTCTGTGGCATGAAGGATTTTGTAGAAAGACTCCTTTAATATATCAATTTATTTATGAAAGTATGCCTATATTAATAGAACAAAAACAGCTCTTTTGCACTTCGCAATACAGCGAATGATGACTGGATACTCTCCGCTTGTGTGTCTCTTTTCTCAGCATGCGAAAGAGTCCCAAGGAAAGACCCGCACCTAATAATCTCTTGGTAAGTTAAACCGAGGCTCCTATTAAAGTCTTCTGAGGATATAAAAACATATATTTTTTGTTGTTGTTGTTATAAATGTGTACAGATGGTGTTAACATTCATGTGTTCTGGTAGAGTTTCAAGTAGTTTATCTGTGTCTTTTGGAAACACAGTTGTGTTTCTGGCAGTGATTGAGGTGTCTTTGGTCAAGGACCCGTCATGTTGGTAGCAGCGTGTGGAAACCACAGGAATGATCTTTTTGCTACCAAAGAAGGATTTCATATCGCAGAAAACCTTGAGGCATGTTTGAGACCTCCTTCAAGAGTATTTCTTTCAATTTCACCACTTTAAAGGCCACCTTAAGTGAACCGCGGCTGGTTTCACGAGATTCACATCATTTCTTCGTTGAAAAACTTGGCTTCACAACCTTGTAAAATTTGATCCGTTGACATGAAGAAATTAAAATAAAAAATTAAAGCACTGTTAATGTGTCTGGCAAGCGTTGAACCTAAACAAAAAGAAAGACGAGTCCGTCATTGCTTTATCATCTTTTTAAAACCTATCAGTCAACTTTTATTCAGTAAAAGTTGACTGACAAAATGTAATGAAAATAATTTCATTGCAAGTTCACATCCAGTAATTGGGTTTCTTTGCACTATTTAATTCATAGTTTTTTGTTTCATTTCATTTAGGTAAATTGTTTTTTAGAAAGAAGTAAAAGTAACAAACACATCAGTAAATGTCCTTGAAATATTAGGGAAAAAAAACAAATATAAAAAATTCAATTAAATAAAATTTTAGCAAACAAGATGAGTTTTTTTTTTTTTTCTCAGAATAACTAAATAGCTAATTTGTTTATCTTAAAGTTTATTGCTATCTTTAGCTTTAGGGTTCATTTAATATTATCTGAAAAAAAAAATTACTTTGCCAAGTTTTAGCTCTTTCTGTTTTGTCTGACAGCCAAGCCAACGCATCTCTGGCCCGGTGTGACCTCGACAGTTTTCTCACTTCTGGTATTAGCACACGAAACCAGACATTTACTCTAACGGGCTTTTAAGAGTTGCAACACAGTCAGGATTCTGCGTGAGGGAGCAATGATGGCGACTTGCGAGTCCACAGAGAAATGAGTGCTGAAGGTTGGCGTTTGCAGAACAGAGTGCTGCAAGGTGTAAATGCAGAGCTGCTAGCAGATTGCATGTTCTCAGTCTCGCACCAGAAAGGAGGAGTAAAGTAAAATGTTGGTTGAACAGGGATTTCAGATTTATTTGCTGCTTTAAATATCCATTTCCGTTCACACAGAACTTTCCATAAGAAAATAAGTGTTGCTTCTTCTTGTACTCATGCATTTTAACCTCTTAACCATTTTTAAATTTGTAAAAGGCACCAATTAGATGTTAGGTTAGATATTAGATATTAGGAAGGTTGTTCCCTTCACATTGAACTCAGCACTGAAGATTTCTAAGCAGAACATCGCCCAAAGCGTCACTCTGACCCCACAGACTTGTCCTCTTAGTTCATCCTTGAGCTTTTTTGTCCCCTTTGTTTTGCCCTGGATAGTGTCTTTGATGCCCCACTTGTCCCCAAGCGCAGGGTGTCCCCACTGTCTCCTTCTTCCTTGTGTACAGTCACAGATTACTGGACCTGATAGCTACTTTCTTTGTCTTTTATATATATATATATATATATATATATATATATATATATATATATAGTCACAAAATCTGTGACTTTTATAGTCACAGATTTTGTCCTTACAGCTTTCACCTTCTTTGGGTCGGGTCAGTGCTGTTCTAATGCAGCTGTTTACGTCGTCGTTTCTGTCACTGTTTCTTTTTTCTTCACGTTCTCGTTGTAACACACTCATCTGTGATCCCTGAGCTGTTTGTTGAATTTTCTCTATTTTTGACTCCCATCTTCCCCTCCATCCTGCTCGTCTTCTCTTTACTCATATATTTCTTTCCTTCCTGTAGGTCTTTCATTTCTTTTCCTGCATGATGAACTGAGATACAAGGTCATGGATGCCTGCCTCTGTGTCACCACTGTGCTGATTGTCTTTCTCTCTCCTCATCTTCATTGGCCCTTTCCTCCGCACCTCTCATTCTACATCTCCATTCCTCCAGCCTCCTGAGTACATTAAAACTCTTTTCCTATTCTATCTGTATGTTAATGCACCAAGTCACCGCTCCTCTTCTCTCCTGTGTCGCAGACAAAAAGTGCAACCATTTACTCTCACATTTTTGTTTTTTTTTATCTATGGAAAGTAATGTAGAAAATCACACAATAGCGCAGGGACTGAGCAAATAATGTTGGTTTATGACTGTATACACTCACCTTGCTGCTATTTGTTTATCATTAGCTTTCAGCTTGTGTTCTCTCTTATCAGTGTTATATATATTCTTGATGCTATTGTTGTTTCTGGGATTACATCCCATTAGATGCTCTTTGACGAGACAAACCTTTTCATCCTGTTCATCCTGTTACTTTATCAATGTCCTAAATTAAGGCAGCTATTGAGAAGAGGTATATTTACTACACAGCACAAACGTCTGAAAAGGCCAATATTTCTTTGTGAGAACGTTCTAGAAAATGTTGCCATCGACTATTACTTTCTTATCACAAAACCTGAAACTTTTATTGGCAGTTTTATCCCTCATTTAGTTCATTCAGATACTCTTTGCATTTATCCCACTTGCCATTTTCGAATGTAGCCCAACAAAGATCAGGCTTAGTTATCCCTGTGCCTGTAAAATGTGTTTGGCAGTTTTTATGTAATGTATATATTGAAACAAAATAGTTTCTAATACTTTAAGATGTAGAGTATCCTCACTTGAGAGCAACTAGAAAAATCTATTACTTCTTGGTAAACAACGTCCCTCCACAAGCCTGCATTTAGTCTCCATGGTAACCAGCCGCTGTACAATCTTCCGGTTAGCAATAGTCGTCACTGTTTCCATTACAGTTTTAGGTTTTATCTTAGATATACACCGCTGCAATAGGATGTAGGGTTTGCAGTAGTCATCTGGACAGAAGGATCCCAGTTTCCATCACACTAATATGTCCAGCTAGATTCAAAGACGTTGCTATGGAGATATTCCAAAACATTGTAGCGAAGAGGATATTGCTTGATAAATATCTTGCTGCTAAAACACGGGCTCTCCACGCATCCTGCTGCTATTAGGAGTCGCATCAGTCTTATTAACATATCATGTTATCATGATGTTTTTTCTCAATTTAAAACATTTTCAAATATCGTGTTTTGCTTTTACTGACGGAATCAGTTTTAAACGTGGTAATCACACTAATATAATAACTAACAACACAGGAACAAGCAGGAAACAACTATTTAAAGCGATATTGTGAGAGAGCTGGTCTCTATAAAAGGTGAACTAAGGGTTTACACACTATTTGGATGTCTAAATACCTGACTGGAGCCTGAGGGAAGGTTTAGACAAATTCACGAAATGGAGATGTGCCCCAGCAAAGGAAAACCTGGAGGTCAAGTACCAGAAAAACAGCCTCATCATATAACCAGACAGGGAGTACCTCTATTTTCGGACATTCATTATTTACTTTCTGGGTACCCGCTTCTGCTTCTGCTCCAGTTTCAGTCCGGTCTCTCAGCTTGGTCTCTCCTGGCTCACACAGCTGCTGTCTGTCCAGGGAGTTCACCCTGAGACTGGAAGGCTCTTGGATATTTTGTTGTTGCTCTCTTGGAAACCAGAACTGCAAACAATCCTCTCCTGGCAGCATGTTCTTTAAGTACACATGTGTAGCTTCCCTACTGTTGACTCGGCTCATGACAATAACATCAGAGAGGGAAAAAAGAGGGAAAAAAGCAAATATAAGTTGCACCTGACTACAAGTTGTATGACTAGCATAACTATGACTTGTAGCATAGAAAATACGGTAAGCTGAATAAAACAATGCAATCGAATTTCAACTTTTAGTCCAGCTGAGCAGACAGAGATGTCCTTGCACTCTAGTGACTTTGTGCTCAAGAAAAATGCACTGTGTTTTTGCCACATCTGCATTAGATTGCATTAGGAAAAATAGATTCTATTTTTACAAATCTATGTTTTCTTTTCATAAAGACTGTTTTCCAGATTATAAGCAAAAACTGGCCCAAGCAGACGTGAAGGACTCTCAGTACAATGCAACTACCAGAGGATAACAAAACAAGGTTACATTCTGTTGAGGTTTAACCTAATCAGATAAAATATCATAACTTTTAAAAGCTTTCACGTTTTACAAAATGCACTTAGTCATTCTGACATCATGGTCATTGCTTTATGGACAGTCTCAAGAGCACAGACAGTAAGATTAAGATCACGTAGTTCAATCTAATGAAACCTGAAGGCTACTTCACTATTCTGGGTCAGAGAAGAAAAATATTTATTTTTTTGTAAAAAATAAGTATGTTACTTACTTGTTCAGTGTTTTGTTGGCAACAAAACGCTGAAGTCTGTAGCTAATGTACTGTATATTATGAAATTTTCATTTAACTAAGGTGATGAGAACTGAATCTGTCCTTTTTGGGAGTTTTGTTAAATCTTGTAATAACAAGGGGAGCACTGTCATATCAGCCATTTTCCTCAGCGCTCTGGTTGTTTGCACTCAAACACAAAACTTATTCTCTGTTTTGAAACCACACATCCTCTTCCCACTCCTCAATGACCCTCACACACCAACAGTCTGAGCAACTTACACCACTTTGTTGATATCTAACAGACATGGATGTATTTCACCTTAAGTCTATTAAGTGTAGGAAAAGAAAATACAAAGTACGTAAAAAGTTAAACTTTACATCACAAAATGCAACATTTCTTGCTTTAACTGATCCAGATAATGCTCCTAAAACATGCGTCTTTCCTCACTCAGTCAGCTGGATGTCTGAACTGCAGCTGGTCACGCAGCGCACCGTAAAAAGCATTTCGTTTTCTCTCAGACAGCATCAAAAGTTAACTCTGACTCTATTAAACCAAACAAAATGACCACTTGAAGCCAAAGTTGAACTTTTATTTTTGTTGAGCAGGAGAACATTTACGTGTGATTCAGCAGCTGACGAACTTTGCTTTTCAGAGAAGTGAACTAATTGTCTTTAAACTCATTGGAATAGATTATTTTCGTTTTAAATTTATACGTCATAATGCAAACATTAAGCAATTCTGTAGGTCAGTAAGTATCTGCTTGTGACCTGTCATGTATGAGTGAGATTTTGGTTTCATGCTATAAACAAATAAATGGGGATAAAAAGACACTACTATGAGGCCTGACCTGCTGATTTAGATTTTCTTTAATAATCTCAACACTTTTATAAAACAGATAATAATAGTTACTATGTCCTAAAAATACATATTTTTTCAGCCTTGATTTAGTTTTTTGTGTCGCCACAGAACATAATGTTGTGTCTCTGAACTATCCTGAGTTTCCTGTAGTGGTATAATCGCTACCACTACAGGAAGTTGATGCATTCCACAATAAATTGTTCATTCATTTGAAAAGATCAACAGTAATATTAGATACACATGTGCACTTACATGTGAATTAGTCTGAAAATTTGCTGTTAAAACTCAGATCCACAACATCTGTTGCTTCAAACTCCACTCAACTCAGTCAGTCAACAATCTTTCCAGGAATCCGGTAGTGTCAGTAGTTGATTGGAATAAAAGTGTCTTGATCAAGAAATTCCTAGAATGACTCATTTTGTGAGTTCTTTAAGACTCACCAAAAGCACTTTGCTGTGATCCTATTGGAAGATATTTCTCAACGCTTCTTTCCAAGAATTAATATAACGAACCTTTCTACAGCTTGTGATTTTCACAGCATCTTTTCTGCTCCCCGTTTCTCTCTTTCCTCTTGGTCCTCCGTGACAACCTTCGCCTTTTAGCGCCCTTGTAAACGCAGTCCTCCCATTCTGCTCGTCTATTCTCCGCCGTCCATGTGTACCCTGGCAGATACACTCAAATTTCGTAGCCCCAGAGAGACCAGATGAGCCCCTCGGTTTTTCACAAAAGAACCCCCTTTTCTCGTACTCGCCTCCAGGTTAATATTGACTTGCACAAACGCACACATTATTGGGGAAAAAATGGAGCCATTGACCTTTATTTTGTCCATAGCACATTAAGATCTCATGCACATTTTTTTTTTTTTAGATCTTCTAGATCTGATGCACATTGTAACTTTATTTTATATTCCTTTAATATTAACGCTGTGACCTGTAACATTTTTTTTTTTTTCAAAGCAGGAACTGAATCATAAATCTGATTTTCCATTTGCTTTTTGTTTCCAAGAATGTATTGTCATAGGGGGGATTTCTATCATGAGTTATAGTTTTAAAAAAAGTAGTTTTAAAGTTTTAAGCTTTTCTCTCTCTAAAAAAATACACATCTTAATGTTGACATCAGTACATGTGCGAAAAGGCTTTTTTTTTCACATGTGTGATTTTATATCATTGCACCTCCTGTGTCTAATCACTGGTGTCGTCTTTTTTCTAAACGTTTCTGTCAGCACCTTCCCTGACGCATGTCTTCACATTTCACCTCTGGGTTTTTGTAAACCCCATTGACACTTTGGGTTTTTGCTGCTGTTGTCAGTTTTTGTATAAAAACTGGATTTAAATTTTACAACTGAAAAGAAAAGCTAAAGCGCTGAGGCATTAACCCAGAATTATCCAATCATTTCTGAAAGTGTGTGATGTAATGCAGTCAGTTGCTTCAGTGTCAAAAGGGCAGCACACAATGGTGGGGGTCCATGTCAAAAAATGACTTCTTTTAAATTATAATCCTATAAATTTTAACCATGTAAACCCACATTAGCAGCCTTTTGGTGGTGCATGTCGCTTCCGAGTACAAAATTTCTCCTGCAAGAGAAATCTTTGCAGGAGTCATCTGATTTTCAAATGACATCTCTTCAAAAAAAGAAAAAAATATACAGGACAGTAGACTAGGGATTTGTGCTTCAGCACTTAAGACTTCCTTTGAGTGTCCTAATCAAAGGGTGAGACGGATGCACTGTGGAGTTGCTAAGGTACATACATTGCTCAAAACAGGAAGAGAACTCTTTTCTAGCACTTTGAGTTTGCAAGAGACTACTGTAAAGTTGTTGTTCAGTCAATCCAACATTTAATTCAGTGGCATAAAGATATAATCTATCTACTGCACCACAAATCCATCCAGTCAGATTCAAGGATTCATAAAGTGCTTATTGTCAAAAGTTTGACAACCAAGGAATGCAGCAAATACCATCTAACACCCAAGTTCCCCATCTACTGTAATTACAGAGTCCTTAGTTAAACCCACCATTCCGGTACTTTTTATTGAATCATCAAACTTTGTTTGATCTGTTGTTTAGGCTGGTCTTCCATATCAGCATTTTTGTAACAGTCCATAAGGAGAGCAAGTGGTACTAGAAGACCACCAAGGTGGAACGTGGAGGCAGGTTTTTTTCTATGTATATTGCTAAATGTTACGCCCACTTCTAAAACGTGCCTGAAATAAGAACTTCTAAGGTCAAACTTCTAAGGTAGCTGTGCGAGTTTTCTACAAGGAATCCAATTCCTCTGTAGATTCTGCTGTGACAAATTGTGTTGCTGCGACATTCACTGTTTAAAATCAGAGCTCCTGGGAGCACTGTGCTCCTTAAGCGAGGGCATAAAATATTAATTCTTCACGTCCAAATTCTCTCGAGACATCCGGCGCACAAAGGTAGATCTGCGACTTAACGTTGGACAGAGGCGGAGCTGTGGATCAGGAAAGGGGGTGTGTGGACATTAAATGCACAGATTTTCAGACGTTGAGGGTAAATGGCATTTTAAGACACCTCAGAGAAGTTTAGATACATCATAGGTTGGACACGCCTAATGCCGACAAGTTTCCAGTGGGATGTAGTGATTAGCATGCAAATCCGTAAAGACCTAGTTATTCTATCTACCTCTTCACCTTTTTCTCTCTCACACACACACACACTCGCCAACACCATTCTAATGAGGTGATGACCAGTCCCTTGTTATAATTGCCCCAAACTGCTTTTAATTTCATCTTGGCGTATTAATCATGCGTAGAGTTATTTAAAATCGCATAAATTAATCTTGGATTAAACAGACCCTTCAAAGGCTTCAAACAATAAAAGTGTTAGGTAGAATTTCCCCTGGGTTTGGGTCATTTCCTTCTGAGCAGAGCAGTTGCAGGTGATTATCCCGGTTTGATTTGGCAAGACGGTGATTAATGTAACTTTTAAATGAGTCCTTCTCCCGTCTCACCTCTGACCCTGCTTTAATACGGCGGAAAGTCCATCACCTTGAATGACCTGATCCAATGAGTAGTTATTCACTCTGCATTCATAACTCTTCTAATGAAGGTTTCAAACTTAATTTAAGGTGCAGGTAATTTAATTATGACATGATCGTGTGTGGAGGAGGGAGAGGAAAGATCAGGAAGGTTTTGTTTTTATAGTTCAAGCCTATTTACCCAATGAGGATTAAAAGATAAATAAAAAAAACATACCTAAAAATAATGGAAAAAAACAAGAGATAAAATATTTTTCTTAAAGTTTCTACTTCCTTTTCAATAAGCGGTAGATCAAGGCTGCTTGGCCCATTTACATTTTTAAGCCTCCTTTTTTTAACAACATTAACCAAAATGAAAGGATGCAGTCTTCATATTTCAATCATTAATTTTCATACAGGGATTAAGGCTGAAAGTTTTTTTTTAAATTGCATCTGGATTTACCAGATTGTATGTATACAGTATTTTCCCAGTCTGTCTTATTAATGAAAGAGTTTTAACATATGGACTTAGACATGCATTTATGTTGTGCTTCTCATTGTACATACAACACGTTTTGTTTTTAGGATTTGCCGCTGTTCAGAGTTTGACCACAGTGAATTTCCCCACCTCCCAAGCTTCACCCACCTCATTATGGTGTGCATGTTGCATATGCACTGGTGCATTTTGACAGCCACCTTCATCCAGGTCAGATTCCAGCAGATTGCTCCGGCATGTCAGGGTTAATTTCTGGAGCAGAGGTTCCAGAGATTGATTTAAAACAAGAAAAAAGGAAAACATCACTTAGAACTTCCTCTTTCTTCTTATATCACTTGTTCAGTGCAGAGACAAAGAAGAAAGATTGATGAGATGGATGTCCAGCTCTTAGAGGGGCACCCAGGAGCGTCCGCTGTGTGTGTCTCTTGCTGACACACATGCTCGCACTGATATGACAGTAATTAACCTCGGACTGTGTTAACCCTAGCTGCCCATTAGAAGGGCAAAAGGATTGATGGGGCTTGCGCTAGTCCTTTACAGTCCGTACACCTTGTTCACAGTCAGAGCACTCTGAAGTATGCAACCATTTCCTCTACTGTGGTCAGTTAAAATGTTAACTGTGAGTAAGGGACCCTGATGGACAAGCAAGCAGCAACAGTGTTCACCCCGAATTTGATTTTAGAGAATTTTCATGCCCACATATTTCCCTGTGTAGCCAGAAATAGACCAAAGGACCCCTGGGAGGGAGGAAGTGGAGCATCACCACCAGTGTGTCCTACTTCTTTGCTAATTTTACGTGGTGTGAACCTGTTTGTTTGTTGCTGAGAGGTGTTTAATGAGTCCACAGTGTAAAACTGACAGCAAACCTGCAGTGGGATATAGAAAATGGCAAATGGAAAGCGGTTTACCCTTTAACTAAAACAGCTTTAAACAATAGGCTGGCAGCAGAATAAGTGGTGGAAGTCAGAATCGTGTCGTTAGTCGGGAAGTTTAATCTTCTAAACATTGAGGGTCAGAGACATTTTACTTGTGTTCTTGCTTTTCATGTTTCCAACAACCAACAATAAGTAGGGGATTGGTGATACCCAACCTACCTTTTACCATTTTCACCAACTTTGATCGGGCTGAACCTCATTATTTAGGGTCACTTGGACCCTTTTCCATCCTTTTATCCCATGGCATTGACTTCATGTCTGGGTTAATTTACATGACTCTCCTTCAAGAAACTGATAAATCATCAAATGTGACTTATTCCTCTTTTATACAGCAGCTGTATCTTCTGTGTAATGCAGGTTTGTGTTGTGTACATGGGTATTAAACCTGCAGCTGATATCAGCGCAGGTTGTTCTCTTTGCTTTTTGAGGAAGTACAAAATTACTGCCAAATGTACCTATATAAGACTGAATCTGCTTTAATGTGTTTAAAATGTATTTAGATTTTTTAATATTCCAGTATATTGGCAAAAATTTATAAATGACACATAGCAGTTGTGGAAAATGATCGGTGTTGGCACAATGTTGTCCAAACATAGTTGGGAAACAGTCAAAAGTCGTCTCATTGCAAGCATACGATGTTGAAACTCGATTAGAACGTCGGATCATCTTTTTTTTCCCCCTGAATATCAGAAGGAAATTGCTCAGGAATTTGTGTTTTTGTTCTTGTGTTAAGATTAAAATGGAGTCGTTTTCATGCTATCATTTTCCTTTTTGGCTTTCTGTGAAGAGCTGCAATAATAGTAAAATCAATTAATTAGTATTCAGAAAGTTAAAATGGTAACACTGAGTATAAAACATTTTAAGCTGGTATTCTCTGGATTTTTTATAGTGTTTAGAAATATGTAATTGATATTTAGCCTTTGTTTTAGCTTCATTGATCATAGCAGACGCTAGTTTTGTGTCATGAGGTGCGGGTGTAGTGGTGGTGAGGCAGAGGCAGGAGACCCAGGATGAAATGAATAAGTGATATTTAATGTAGTCCAACAAACCAGGGCAGCACTGCAGAGCAATCACCAGGGCTCATAACAGGTAGCGACAAGGCAAACGAATGGACTAAACAGGCTAACATCAGACGAACTCAGACGACTGACAACTGACAAGGACCTGACAGAGACGCAGAGACATAGGTGACATTAAATACACAAGAGGTAATCAAGGAACGAGACACACCTGGGAGTAATCAAGGGGAGACAGGACAACACGGAGAACACAGAGACAACAGGAAATTCAAAAGTAAACACAGAAAAACACAGATCTTGACATTTTGGACATTTTCTTCCCACTAAGTACAACTGGGTTCTGTTTGCACTAGACTATTACTTATACATATCCTCATATAAATGCTTGAAAAAAAGCAATTGCCATGTTAACTGGTCTCCTCCCTGTCTCCTAAATATTCAGTGAGATACAGAGGACTGCTGCATATTCACATATTTTTCTTTGAAACATAACTCCAAATTATTTGCAAAAGACTATTTATGGATTTTTCTGTAGAGCACATCTAATATATTAAATAAAATGTGGCTTTGGAAGCTGACATACCCATCAATTCTACTTGACACGCTATTGGCTGGGGTTTGTAATGCTGCCAATCCAGGATTGTCATTTATTTTCCTTAACACTGATTGGCTGTAAACTAGGGGGTAGAAATAAGGAAAACTGTAGATATTAGTTTCTGTGATAATCCTTAGGCGGTTCCAACTGTGCTTATTAATACACAACATGTTATATTTGGTGTCTAAACTATTAAAACAAGTATTTATTTAAGTGTTTTTAGTGGGAATCTTAAGAATTTACAGATTTTTGTCTGTGGTCATTAACCCCCGCTAATACTGGGGGTCAACCATATTCTGCCTGACGTAAATGTGTAGATCCTTACTGTGCAAACAGGAAGTGAAGTGAAGAAACAGACTTCTGATCACAAAGATCAATTGTAATCCTACTTGATTCAAATCTGTTTTCAAATTCTGCCAAACACTTTAACTCATGGCTTTCTTGCACAGCATCACTGAGACGTGTTTTCCGTCTCGACGAGACCAAACAATAGTCTCTATCTTTTTTTTTTTCTCTGATCGATCTCCTTGTTAGGATCTACACTGTTCACCACTGAGGTGATCTCTTGTTCTGGTCAGATGTTGCTGAAATCAGTGGTGACAAGTTCATTAAAGCTTCCTTGCGAAACCTCTGCTTATGTAATTGGACATTGAGACATCTCAACAAAAATTCCTGGTCAGCCTGAGTTGATTTGTTTCATTTACAACCTGCTCCCCTTTCATCCCTGACCTCCGGGTGACCTCTGCGACCCCCCGGCTTCTGCCTGGAAAGCTGTCGAGGGGGATTGGGTGACCGGGTCCGCTCCGACTGAGATATCACATGTGACATCTCTTTTTCCAGTCCTGCTGCAAGCGCACACCGGCGCTGTTTAACAGCCTTTATGAGCTGTCAGTCACCAGGTGGAACATATGCGCTTTGATTTGTTTCCTCTGCTAATGAAAAGCAGTCAGAATTATTCTGAATTTTATTTTTAAAACAATTTATTTATTTTGTTTTTTTTTATTTTTATTAGACATCTCACTTTATATCCTAATACAGCTCAAGTAGGTCGTTAAAGCCAGGATGTTCTCTGGAACGTCGTCACTTCAAATCTGTCGGGCATTAATATTTAACAGGTTTTATTGCTGTTCTTGTTTACTTTATTTGGATTTTATCAACATTTTGTGGTCCATAGTTGGGGATGAACACAAATCTTACAAATTCTCACACCCTTCTACAGAAAGGCCTAATAACGTTTGCGACTCCCGTCTGTTCGATAATAAAAAATAATAATGTGGAGTTAAAGTGAAAGAAACCTAATGGCTGTTAGACGTGTCTTTGTTTTTGTGAGGAAGCTCATTACCTTTGTTTTTACAACCAATCCGTTATTTTACCCCTTAAGAGTTACTGTGGACGTCATGCAATGATATGAGCAGATATTTAATTTTTCATTTCAAAGTAAAATTAAACCAGTGTAACTTCTAAAGCCTTGCACTGCAAAAACACACAATCTTACAAAGTCATTTTGGGCTATTTTCTAGTGGAAATATCTTATTAGACTTGGAATAAGATAAAACTAACTTTTCAGCAAGATGTAGCAGCTTGTTTTAAGTAAATAATTTCTTAATATTGATGAAAAAGTGTTGGTTCCACTGGCAGATTATTTCACTTATTTGAAAAATAAGTGAATTAATCTGCCAGTGGAATTAATGCTTTTTAATCAATATTGAGGAATTATTTACTTAAAACAATCTTCTGTCTTGCTGTAAATTAACTTGTGAGTTAGTTTTGTCTTATTTTAAGAGTAGTGAGATGTTTGCACTAGAAAATAAACCAAAATGACTTTTGGTAAGATTTTGTGTTTTTGCAATGTTCAAGCAGAAAGTGAAATGTTTTTCTATCAAATGTCAATAGTTTAGTTTCTCTAAACAAAATATAAATTTGAGCAAAAACCTTTTTTTGGTCTCTAATAATTTCCTACCATTTAAAAACAATTTTAAAAAGTGTGAGTTTATATGGAAATACGACCAAATATATAAAGGGTGGAAAAAAACTTTTTTTTTTCTTATTTGGAAGATTTTAATTCTTCCAAATAAGTTTTTGGTCAACTCCTAAAATGCTTGCATCTGTCCCGACGACGTCTGCCAGTCCTTTCTAAGCGACCATTGCTTTCCTGCTTGTTTCTGCTTCTGCAGGACCATTCCTTCATAATCCAGTACAACGACGGGAATGCCGAGGTGGTGTCCATGTGGGTCTGTCGCTGTCTGGAGGAGAGGCGACCTCAGCAGGCTCAGTGACACGTCGGGCGTCCTCCTGCTGTCCAGACGTTACTCACCGGGACATTTGACACCAAACCATGAGCACTTACAAAAGCCTTCAGGGCCAAGTACGTCCACATGCACTGCATTAACGACTGGGTAATAATTGTTACATGCTTTATTTGAGAATCTGTTTATTTAAAAAGACTCGGTTGACAAAACACAGAGGAGCTCATATCCCGGGACGGTGTCCAGACTTTGTGCAGTCCAAGCTTCGCTGTCTCAATCTCCAACTTGTGTAGCAGATGCTCTGCCATGTTTATTATTATTATTATTGGAGAATCCAGAAATCCTGAGAATTGACTCAAAGGAATAGAGACAGTAACCAACTTTGCAAAAAGACCACGAGTGGCCGGCGGGGTCTCGCTTTGCTGAGCACGGCTTTCAAGTGAATGTCAAGGTTTCTTCCTGTGAGTAACTGCCCGTCTTCTGTGCCTGGTTTTCATGTGCTTTCATTTATTACCTCAGCAACTTTAAGTTGTCATTTGATATTTGCCAAAAATAAATAAAGAAAGAAAGAAAGAAAGCTCCTATTTGTGCTTCTGGCCAAGAACAAATGTTTCTCTTTAAACCCAACGGAGGAAAAGAAAAAGATGCCAATGAATGTTTTTTTTGTTTGTTTGTTTTTTTCGCCTTTGTGTGTTTTGTGACATTTTGTCGTCAGAGATCAGATCGCTCTCAGAGGTGTGTGTGCAACACATTTGTTTCACTGTTGGTAATCAGCAAGCTCACCAGTTCTCCACGAACCAAGAAGAGGATCATGCGTTGCGTTTTGAGATGGAAGGACGTATGCACATTTCTCACTCGGCACCTTTTTCAATCTGGCGTTCATCTGCCTCTGACTGTCATGGCCGCTCGTTTCAGAGACGCATTTCGTCTCTGAAAACTTTGGAAGCCACAGACCAAGACAGGCATCAGTCTCATGATTTCAGTCTTCAGAAGCAGCGCTAATGTGTTACAAAATAAGCTCATAAGGGTAAAAAAAAATATCTCAACTGGACTTTGTTTCAGTTTAAGCTAGTTTAACCTATGGTTTCCTCATTTTTTTAATCAAAGCACTGAAGTTATTGTTTGGGAGGAAGTAATTTCCCAAGCAGGATCCTCTCACATGAGCTCCCAATTATTTTAAGTCAACAGAATAAAACTCTATATGTGTAGACTCTATTTTCTGGTAACAGTTGGCAAAATTACTATCGCAAATTAAAACAGTCAGAAAGAATATATACTTTTCTAACATCTGTATATTACATCACCCTTAACATATAAGCATACTTTACAGTCAAACTAAAGAAACCAGTTCAGTTTGGAAACCAGTTCAGACGTGGTTTTCTGAAAGCAACACCTCTTTGTGATTATTTTTAATCCACCATGAAAGTGGCCTTTGTTTTTCTTACCTTTTCAGTCTGCTGACAAGAAGCACCACCTTTCTACTCTTTTTAATGTTTGTTTTTTTCCACATCAAAACCACAAAGCCTTGTAAAAGTGTTGAGATTCAGCAGAATTATTAATGCTGTGATGTTACTGACAGCCTTTTTTGTCTGGTTGCTAATGTTGGCACATACTTCAGATATACTATTTAAAGTGTTTTGGAGTCTTTTTTGTGTTTGATTTAAAACAAATGCATTTGTCTTGGTTTTAAACTTGACTTAGATAAAGTTTCAAATTAAGACAAAGAAATGTATCTTTTTGGGGGAAAATGAGCAATAAAAACTAGTTCAAAAGCCATAGTGGTGCCGGGTTTCCTTTTTTGTTTAAAAGCTAACAGCAGTTTTTGACATGAATCTGTACTTGTGGTATTTTTGGGACTAAAATCTGTTACTTCTCTCTTTTTGTTTGCAGTAAGCAGAGAAAATTTTGTCTTTGAAAATAGGCCCAAGAATGGAGCCTTGAGGAACGCCACGTTGGAGCCTTGTTCACACAGATTCACATTTACCTAAAAAACAAAGAAGTATGTTTTAGTATATTAGGTCGAGTTCATTTACATTGGTTTGATTTTCTTGAAAGGAACTGGCTTTTATGCATAACCCATAAATAAAGGAGTCGGAGCAGAAGCTACGTGTTAGCCTAGCTTGCATTGGTTTTACCGTAAGCATGGGATCATCGTCCAATGCAACTAGCTGTGGCTAGACGCACAGGTTTATCCAAGTTTCAATGTTCTCCATCTTTTTTAAAATGTTCATCTTTAAGTGTTAGATATGACTGGCAGCGAAACATGATGCTACCACCATCCTAACAGCTAGTACCGCGTTCTTTCATCTGAAAATCTCACTTTGACTCTTCCAAACAAACCTTTTGTCATTATGCTCAATTTTTATCTGTCAAATCTCTCAGTTAAGCCTACAGTGTTGATTTTGAGGCGATAATTGTAATTCTAATCTGTTAATCCACATTCCTGGTCATTGCAGTTGTTTGTTGTACAGTCGTTTCACCCTAAGAAGTGAGTTTTTAAGCCCCAAAGGAAAGACGCTCATGCTATGATGAGTGGATGAAAACTTTTAAAGCAAGTGTTGGAAAAAAAATTAAAACTGACTCTTTAATTTTCTCTGTTTAGCCTTAGTTGTAATGAAGGCAGACGGCAACGAACCTCAGCTGGTCTTTATTAAAATAAAACAAATAATAGCCAGCATTCAGAGAATGGCCTTCACATGTAACATGGCCTTAAATGTGGTGGAAAAAAGAAACATTGTCTTCAATATTCTGAAATTTAGCCGTCTTGTACTGGAGTGACCCAAATCTGTAAGCACTTTCCATGAGTTCAGTTGTAATTTGCATTTCATAATTAATCTCAGTCCACCTTTAATTAACACCTGATACAATCTTGATAATTAATTTCCGATGTAACCTGTGAGAAGCGGTTCAAGGTGCGCAGATCTCGTCCGTGTTCACGCGAGGCTGCGTTTTCGCCTGAAACGACAAGGACGCGCTGTGTTTTCTTTGTCTCCCGACTTGAAAAGCTTGAGTTGAAACAATCTATTATGTCTCCGCACGTGTGTCATAACCAAAACTCTCCTCTTATGTGTCTGAACTTCATTAACTCCTAGAGGGAGAGGCGCGCGCCGTTTCATTAGAGAAGTGAAGGTCACGCATTAACCCGCAACGCAAGAGAGTTTTCACCTCGAACCAATCGGCTTAGCGTCGGAACGACCTCGCTAAATAACTAGAGTTTTCCTCACAATTCGTCTGAATGCCGTGAAAAAAAGATGTTGGGCCGATGAATCAATGGAGGCAGGAAGAAAGGAGGGAAACTTTTTTTTAACATCAGTCGTGTATTAAATTAATACAATGCTTTCAAATGTATTCACTCAAATCTTTTTATGTGGAAAAATTAAGAGCAAATAAGGTCGAGCTTATTTTTGAAAAAGGTTGTATTTTTTCTCCTTTTTTTTCAAACAAAGGCCTAGAAAGAGAAAGAAAGAAAAACAGAGCGGAACGGGGAATCAAGTTGGCGCTCCGACAGGTGTAATGTCAATGTCATTAATTTGCAAAAACGATTAAGGATTCGATGTGAATGCGCCGCAACTAAATTCAACTAATTTCTATCAAAACTTTTATTTTGCCACAATTTTCATCCTCTTTTGTCCAGACTGCAATACACCAAGAGGTAATGAAAGGACTGTGGGGAAATTTTAATCATACAATCTAATCCCTTTCACCTGCGAGTTCGCCAAGGTTTATTAAGCAGCACAATTCGTTGAATATGTTTTTGATATAACATAAGCTGCCTGAAACTGAGTGGCTTCTGTGCGTGGATATGAACGTTAGACGTTAGTTATAGATGAGGCCACTCAACGAGCTGCTGCTGTCATTTCTTCTTCTTCACTCTTTCTCTGAACATAAAAAGCCCTCCTCTGTCAGTGCTTCTGTGCTCCTTCTGCCTGTTTCCTGTCGTTCGTACTCGGCCACGTTCCGGTCCTGCTGGAGGTTTCTTAACGGGGGAGCTTTTCCTCTCTGATTTGCGCTGCAAGTCAGTGGCTCGATAAAATCGGCCACGTTTCCTTTGATAGGAGTTTTTTTTTTTTTTAAACGAATGTGAATAGTAAACTGAATTTAAAAACTTTTACAAAAACTTGTTTTTTCTATATTTATTAAAGCCGTCACCATGCCATGACAGTGTTAAACAGATGATCTGTAAAACAATCAAGCTAGTCCCAGTGCTACTGTTAATTAATTTAATTTCCTTTATTTAAACCCGTTGAGATCTGGATCTCATTTTCAAGAGGGACCTGGGCAGAAGTCTGCAATACACAGCAACCTGGTTACTGTTTTCAGACTTTCTTTTTGTTGTTTTTGACTATTGAAGTCAAAAACAACCAATCAGAACCAGGGGGAGGGTCTTAGCGCTGTCAATCAGTTTTGTGTATGTGCTGCTCAAAGTGCTAATGGTGGAAAAGAACCTACTGTTACAGGAAAACCATTGATCCGCCGTCTGTCATCGGTGGCCATAACTAGCTAACTAGCTTTAGCATTCGTGGCAGGCTATGCTGTGGTGAATCAGCAGTAGCTTAGCAAAAAGCAAGTGATTGGCAGCGCTAAGACCTTCCTCCTGGCTCTCATTGGTTGTTTCTTACTGGGTGGTGTATTTATGCAGTTAGTACTGGCAGCACTGGGAAAAGGTACAGGAGCTAGCTAGCTTTTCAGAGACTATCTGTCTTATACTGTAACAACATAATGACAATTTTGACAAATGTGTAAAAATGTACTTTTTTATAAACATGACTGCAGTTTTAACTGCATTGTTTGATACCTAGGTTCACGTGGAATGTGTGCATCATCAGATTGAATTAACCTCTTTTCTCTTGTTTTGATAAAGAGACATTTATCATAAACTGGCACCATGAATTGAATCCAGTACATGAAGAGATTAGTTTTAGCAATTTGTTCAAACTTTAATTTCACACTTTCTTTTTGTTAATTTCTTTATAGTAAATTACTTAATATTGCTTTCACTGATCTTTAGTTGCATAAAAAGATAAGTATTTTCAAAGCTGGTGGTTTGACTCATATAAACAGACTTCCTGTTGCCAATTTGTAAAAGCCCAGAGGATTGTTAGCCTCTGAAAGCTAAGTTTACGATATCTGAGTTGGTTGGAGGCGCACATAAAAATGCATTTAAAGGTCATCCACACATCAAGACAAAAACAAATGATACAAGAGATCATCAATTGAATTCAGCCATGATCTTATTTGTCTTGCAATGTGGTATCTGGCATATTTTAAACTAAAGTCGTGGTCACAAATGTAGAACTGATTCTCTGTCACTCGCAGACTCAACAGTTGTTTATCCGTTGAATTTGGGAGACATTTTATGTCTGAATGATCCATATCTAGATAAAGAAACAAAACTTATTCCTATGAAAATGAGGAAGAGTTAAAAATTTGAGGTCATGCAGAAATATTAATCAAGCACGTTGTAAAAGATTTCAAGAAAGTCTCTTTTTGAAGCCAAAACTAAAGGAATGACGTATGGATCAAGATATTTTTCCACGCTCTATTCAGTCGGTCAGCTGTCCTCTTGGCCCTTTCGATTTTTGAACCTTATAAATATTTCAACATACAGTTTAATTTTTACTTTTGCATTCATATCCACTCCTTATAGTTGATCAGCTTTTGAGTCATCAAGCTAAACTTTAAGTCACACGTTGAGATGACACCATATTGTCTTTCGAACAAACCCTGGTTCCTTTGTCTTTGCAGCTTAATACTTTAGCTCGTCGTTCAGTACAGGCTTTTCAGAGCGCCGAGAGACACAGAACAATGTGTGTTTTATATGTTTCTAAGTTAACTCCAGAAAGTACAAGTCCAGGGTTCAATAATCTGTACTTCTATACAGACATATGGAAGTTTATTTGCACTTTATTTTGCTACATATGGAAGCGGTCTGTAGCAAAACGAAGACCTAGCAGCATTGTTAAATACTCCCTAGCTAATTACCAAACCTCAGTTAAGTTTAAAATGGTTTTTAATCAAATATGCTACAAGATATACAAAATGGTTCTTATGTCCTAAATTTTATAAGAGTCACTATCTTCCCACATGCCACTTGCTAACAAAAATAATCTTTATACTTCAGTCAGCAGCAGCTATGGTCTCAATTTAATTTTGTGAATCAGGATCTGAAAGGTTTGAAGAGGATAAGTGTGTCCTCTCCACTGAAACTCCATGCAGACTTTTATTAATTTTTTTCTCTTTGGAGAAAAAGGCGATCTTGAGAGGAATAATCTACATTCAATTTGTACTGTCTCCACAGACGTCAAAGCTGTAAAATTTCAAAACTCAACATTTATGCTGCTGTAAAAGACCTTTAGCATGGCTGAGGTCAAGAGTGTTTCATATCAAGACAGAGCAGGAAGCAGGCAGTGGGTGAAGTGGAAGCAAAGGGAGAGGAAGCCAAGCGAAGGGGCTCCAACGTGAACAACAATACTGCAAAAGTAGCACAAGACGACTCAAACCGAGCCATCAACTCAACTGCATAGCAACTTTGACAAAAGGTAAAGTGACCCGTCTCTTCAGTCAGATGAAATTGATTAAATGTTTTGGGGGGTTTTTAATTCTCATCTTTCTTGTTTATAGATGTGCGGTGTGAGAAATTAAGTCCCTAATGAAGCAATTCTTTCAAATTAAAAAGAACACTTGAAGAAAAATCGTTTAGCTCACAAATTAAACACCTGAATGTTGGACTTTGCTCTTTTCTCATTGTGAGTGCTTGTCTCAATTCTTAGCTGTTTGAGCTTCAGCTCGGTCATATTTTCCTGTTGATTTGCTTGGACCTGGTTTTAATTCTTCTAAGTGTTTTTTTGCGTGTTGGTTTAGTGTGCTTCCCTTTCCAGCTGTTTCACATCTCCCTCTCTGATTGCTATCTTCCCCAGCTGCCTCTGCTTGCCTCTGATTAGTCCCTCTGGTTTCTATGCGGCTCTCTTCTCTCCCTCGGTGTATTTAAAACCTGCCTATCATCTTTTTTTCTCTCCATTGGTTCGTCCGTCAGTTTTCTATGTGTTTTTTTGGGAGGGGGGGTTTCTGTTGCCTTCTGAGACTTTCCTCCGTGACGTTGCCAGTGTATTACCTGTAAGTGTTCATCTTTATTGAATTAAATGTGTTCGGTGACATATTTGAACTTTTGGTTCACCACCTTACGTGACAGCAGGACCAAGCAGAAGAGGTGGACCCAGCAGCAGGAGGGGGAGGAGGAGGAGGAGGAGGAGGAAGATGAAACGGACTGAGGATTTTATTTTCCGACGAGCTCTTTAGCTAGAGGAGGAAGACTTTTTCTTTTGACGACCACCTGGAGGAAATTTTGTCTTTGAAAGAGACTCGACACAGGCACACATTTGCCGGGATACCTAGATCAACTAGCAGCCGCCCGGACCAGGCAGGCAGGCAGGCAGGCATGCTGTCGGTGTTGAGCCGAAAAGCGCGTCCCTGCTTAGGTTTGCATTCGCGGGCACGCGCATCGTTCAAAACTCGCGCATGTCGATAAGAAAACGGATTAAAATATGACCGACGAGGCAACCTTTAAATATATCCGTAAACTTAACATCTCCGCCAACGCCCTGAAAAGGTGGCTTCTTTTTTTTTTTTGTTTGTTTGTTTTTTGTCTGATTTAATCTTTTTAAAATGGTCACTTTTATCTAAACGCATTTGAGTCTCAGGAGAACGTTCTCTGCTCTGTGGTTTACAATAATGGGTCACGTTCCCCGCTTTCTCTACCACCAGCATGATGTGCAACATCCAGGCTTTTTAAGCTGGCGGGTAAATTCATGGTGCGACATAGTCTAACTGAGAATATGTTTAGGCTACAACAGCTGTTGATGGTAAAGTGCTCAGTTTGGTATTCTGTGAACTTATGCACAAATTAAAGTGTTATGGGAGGAAGAAAAGTCGGGTTTTTGAGTAAATGTGTTTTCTTACATAACCAACTTGTGCACTTTGGCATTAACAGTAGATGTAAATGTATTCTCACTTACACTGTGTCCTATTTGTACCCATATCTGTGTCTAACCGGTCATTTAAAAAAGCTTGGCTGTTATGCAGCACTTAAACTGTTGTGCTGTTGATAGAAATAGAGGGGATTGCGGCACATAATTGCAAACTAAAGAGCAGAAAAACTGTTTTTGAGACACTGACTCTTAAACATTCAAATCAAACGTGGGGAGGTAAAAGGAGTCAAGAAAATTAATCTGCCAAAAAAAAAAAACCTTTTCAGGTTTTTCATGGATAAGAAACATGTTAATGTTACAAATGTGGCTCTGCGTGTTGTAGAGGGAGAGCAAGCACCTCTAGCATAGTCCTGAACACAGCTTTCCTGGGTTCGATTCCCAACATTGAGATTTTTGCTGCACATCTCCTCTTCTAGCCCCCTTTTTTCTCTTCTTCTGCTGTTGTTGCTGTTGTCCTCCTGTCTGCTAGCAGCTGTTCTAGTGACCTGCCATAATCTCACCACCACCTATTCTTCCTGGTCTTGAGTTCCTTGCCAAAGTGGTCCAGAATGCTTCTCCTCAGGTTCCTCAGAGCTTCTCAACGTGTCCCATTCTGCTGAGTTTTCTTCCCTAGAACTTGATTCAGGGATCTCTAACTCTCTTGGCCTGCCAACCAACCAGACACTCTGTGAGGGTCTCCAGATTCCTTTGTCCACTAACACCTGCATCCTGAAACCTATCTGCTCTGCCACCAGCTTCCAAAGTCCTGCATCACTGGCCTGCTAATCCTCTGCGCTGTCAGCCTCCAGGCGTCATCGGTCTGTCACTGATCATCTGACTTTCATGGAGATGTACATGGCTTCAAGATTCCTGTTCCACCAGCCTTCAAGGTTCCTAAATCGACGGTTCCTCAGCCTTCGTCACCAGCCATCACCTTGGCTCTTTGGTTATCTGTGTCAACCACCTCGGTTCCCCTGCTTTGACATCAGCCTCACTGGTTACTATGTCACAGCTCGGTGTGGCATAGTAACCACACCAACATAACATCAACATTACTAGCTATGCTGCAGACCTACGGCCACCAAGCTCCTGTGCCTCTGGCTTCCTGACTCCAAGCTTCTGCAGGAGTCTCATTTTTCCAGAGCTCCAGCCTCACTGGCCTGTAGTCTCCAAACTCTTTTGCCACTGTTCTTCCGTTTCTAACCTCCCGTACCACCATCTCCAGCAGCACAGACCTCCTGCTTCCCTGCGCTGTGGGTCACCACACTCTGAACTCCAGTGCCACAAGACACCAGATTCCACGGTCCTGTGTCGCAATCTTCCAGATTTTCTGTACCACATCATGCTAGACATTCTCCTCTGCTGCCAGCCAAAAGCCTCCAAGTTCTTGTGCAGGTTGTTTCCAGACTTTCTCAGTCACCATGACCAGCTTCTCAGCCATCTCCACTGCCATCTACCTCCCAAGATTCTTCTAGGGTTCTGGCCGCACAGTCATCCAAATAAACATGATCTCATGGGTTCCTTTGTGCTGCACAAACATCCACCGGAACTCTATTCCTCCTTGGGATGACTTACCAATTGTTCCCCAGAACTCTGCTTTGCTTTGTCTTTCTTTCCATCCATCTTATGCCCCCTCTGCCCATCCTATTTTGGTTATTTTTTGGTTGTTTTTTTTATTCCTTCTGCTCAGACTCACTCAGGTGTCTGGTAGGTACCTTTAGGGGAGCAAGAAGGTGTGGGCTTCAGTTTCATCTATATTGATCTTCTCCTGTATATTTGCTGTATTTTCAGTCATACAGCAGTTTATTGCGGAAAAATAGCTGTTAGGACTTGCGCTGTCATTGGGTTACCGGTTCGAATCCCTGCTCCGTCTGTCTCCGTTGCTGTGTGCTTGGACAAGATACTTCACCTGCCTTGCATGATGGTTATGATCAGAGGGTCTCTTAACCATTTCTGTAATTCTGAGCTCGCTCTTATGCTCGCTTTCCGGCAGATGATTTCCAAGGTTCTCTAAAAGATTTAGGTCAGGGTGTGGAGATGTCCATGGAAGGTTGGTGTGTGTCTGGTGAACCACGTCTATCTTGACTTCGCCATATGTTTTGGATAATTATCTTGTTGGAAGACCTGATTTTGATTTGCTTGAAGCTTCCAGGAGTTCATAAAGTCATGCACTCTGCAAGGTACCCAGGGCACTAAAATGTGTGTGTGTGTGTGTGTGTGTATATATATATATATTTTTTTAATAGCCCATGGCAACACATATTCTCCACTATTTAGTGCCCTGTGTTCCAACACTAAAGCCACCTGGAGTGTTTCTTGCTGAAACAGAGTTCCCAGTTGAACTCCCAGCAGAGTTTTGCAAACTTATGTCTGTGACGATAAGACTGACTCCTCTCACTTGCCCCAAACTACCAGGTGGCTTTTAGAGCGCATCTGATAGAGGTCTTGGACATTTGAAGCCCCAGAGATGCCTCTCCAACAGTGAGCACTGGAGAAGCTTTAACTCCCTTACCGTCCTGCTCATTGTGTGACAAGATAAACATACGTACTCAAGCCTGGTGTCCAGTGCCAAAAACACATGGCCTACGCGTCAGGTCATATTTGTATAGACTTTGTTATTTTATTTCCTTCACTAAACAAATTTGCTTAAAAGGTTTACTTTTTTTCCCCCTCAGATTTCCAGTAAAATTATGCAATTGAGATAAAAAAAAAAACTCGAATCTTTAAGGGTTTAGTGGAAATGGTACCAAATTAATATGCATCTTTGAATTTTTTTCATCCAATAATTTTAACTTTTTTTTTTTTTTTTTTTTTTTAGAAAAGGCACAAGAAGTCTCAATTTGAGGGCGCAGAACCCCATTTTAGTTGGCTCTAATTTAAAGTGAGCACCAAGTCATAACCAGACGTGCCAAATCCGTCACACAGTGATCCCATGTGCTGATTTAACTGAGCTGCAGTCTGCAGGGAGCCCCGATGCGGATCACTCAGCCCAGCCTCGTTGTGTCAACTCTTACCTGTCACAAACGCTTTGTGTGACATGTAAATTGTCGCATCAGATGATCTATGGATGCGCTCCCTGTGACCTATGGTGATAATACGTCTGGTTGGAGGAGGGGGGATCTAGATGGGGGCGCTCCGGGATATTGACCGCGCTTTGTTTGGAGATGCGTCTTCATTTGAAGCCGTCCGGGACCCTCATATTCCCAAACTCCCACCGAGCCGCGTCTCCGCTTTGTATCGGCCCGATGACCTTTTTTTTTTTTTTTTTTTTTTCACAGAGCAGTCCGGCTTGATTAGCGCATCAGGCGGGACAATGAGTGGCCGCCCTGTACACAGCCATTACCCGGATCCCTTTATCAATGTCCTGTAATTAAAATGTCACCGTTTAATTTTCGAGCCATCGCTTTCCTCTCGGCGGAGTCTTTCCTCCAATAAAAAGTGCAATCGAAATGCTCTTTTAACTGGAAACAAAAAGAGAGACGAAGAAAGCGTTTAAGAGAGCCGAGCAGAGCAAAGGGGGATCAATAGGCCCTTTAGTCCAAGAGGAGGATTGATTGGTCTCTAAAATGGGATTTATAGGGGTCATGGTTTTATGGGGTGCTGATACAACTGTTAATTATAAAACATTTGGCTACAATTGCTGCTGTTATTAAACCTGTCCGGGTTGAGCTGGGCTTGATTGATCTTTTTACATCATAAGGCAAAACAATAATAGTAACAAAATGCGGAAGAAATGAGCATGCTTATTATTATTATTATTATTATTATTATTATTATTATTATTAAGACGTGCGTGCATTTAATTAGTTTTCATGGATGTGAAAAAAAATTTTTTTCGATCAGAGCGCAGTGGCGGTCAGGAGAAGTTAGGGGTGTAAACGGACAGGGGCGCTACCAAGGAGGAGCCAGGGAGGCCAGTGGCCCCTTCTACAGATAAGGTGGTCAAACAGTCTTGTTGTGTATGTATGTGTATATATATATATATATATATAATCTTAGTGAATATCAGGCAGGACAGGAAGAAGTTTAAAAAACTGAAATTTTATTTTTTTTATTTAATAAATTTTAACTTCTGTCCTTTTTTTGTTTCATTTTATGCACCACATTTTTTCCTTTTTTTTTTACTATCCACTTTCAAAGTTCTGCTATGATCTTTGGTCATCCAGCAACCTCAACATCCTCTGGAGACGGCCCTATTTTCAGAGGCTGAGCATTAATAATAACAATAATAATAATATGCATATTTTCTTATTTGTTGTGTAGCTGGACAGTTTTCTGCGAAGCATCAAAAGCAAAAGACCGTGTAACATATTTTTTGCTTTTATATCATCAGAAATGAGAGTTATAGACTTAATCCGTTTGAGGCTTTCTCCGCATAACACAAAAGGGGGAATAAATAAAGAAAATTGATGAAGGTTAAGGAGACGGGGAAGGAAAGCAGAAGAGCATGAGCATGCTTATTATTATTATTAGCATGCTCATGCTAAAAATAAAAGTAGTTTTATTGATCAGCTTTCCAGGGAAGCATCATTTCTGAAGCTCACCTTCTGAGTCTGGACAGACACCTGAAGGCGCGTTTCTCCTCCAGGTTAAAAGCTTTCTGTCGAGCGCATATCAATGAGGCCGGGGTAATTTGTATCCAACAGGAATAATAAAGGCTGCTCGCGTAAAATTACCGCTGAAATGTCTCTAATTAAAAACTCCTCGCTGCTGATCTGCGGCCGCGTCAGCTCACGTTTCTCCCGGAATAAGCGGCGACAAAAGGCTGCATTCAGCTCGGCGGCCTAAATAATTAAAAGGAGAGGAATAATTACAGTATAAAATTGTAATTATTAGGGGGAGTGGAGGATGGGGGGGGGAGACCTCTCCATGGCGAAAGAGGAGAGGATGCGCTTATAGGATCAGGTTCGGCATCAATATTGCAGGGAGGTAAGAGAGAGAGAAAAAGGCAGCACGCAGGCTGATGACACTTCATCCACTCATCTCTTCAGGAACACTCTGTGCTCCCTTCAGCGCGATGAGTGACAACATGAGGGCGTTCTTGTTGTTTTTATCAAACCGTCCGAAACAACCCACTCGTTTTGCATCTGTTAACAAATTCGCTGAGTGAGCAGGGCCGGTCAGAGCCTTTAAGGGGTCTGCTTTGCTCTCTGGGCCCCCCGGAACCCACCACCTTCCACGCAAACGTGTTACAAAAAGCCACTTAAAGCAAATGACAATTTATTGTTCTATCATGGACTTAACACATGATGGAGCCATCAGAAGAAATTTTTCGGCTGACCGACTGTCTCGCTATTTCATATTGCATAAATGGCAAACTGAATGGCAGCTGTAAACAATATTTGTATAATGAATTTTTTTTTATTATTATTTTTCTTTGCACATCTTTTGGTGGAAGTTCAGATTGTCCTGGGCTGGGTTAAGATGTAGGTCATTACTCCCCAATACTAGATATGCCTATTTGGCAATTTATGTTTTGCAGCAACCAACCGTAAGTCAAATTGTACCCATCTGAGGGACATTTTGTGACCATTTTGACACCTTTTGATTTAAAGTACTTTTAGGCGTCATCCAGGGAAATGTAGTTTGACGCACCAAAAAACGGTCTGTTTGAAAAGAACAGAAATGAATGAAAACTGGGCACAATACATGGATTTCAATTGTACGATACTGGTTAAAAAATAAAGAAGGGGAAAACTGACTCACATCTGGAGCACTTCATCCAGATGTTCTGCATCACTGTTAAAAATATATGTTTTAAAAAAACACCTTGTCTTATCACTGATAGTTTTGGCCCAAGAACAAAGAAACTCAAAAAGATTAACTTATGTGTCACATTGTCTAATTAGCTCAACAGTGTCTTACAATAAATCATAGATTAATAAACATATAAGTTTGATATATTTAAGATGTTATGTTATTAGGTCATTTTATCAATGAAGATTGATTCATTTTTCACTGGAAAGGAATGCTACAAAGTGCTGTAATGTTTTGTTTTTCATTTCTTTATCTGTTATTTTAATTCTGTTTTTGGTGTCCTTGCATCATGCAAGTCTTTTTTTAAAATCTATTTATTTATTTATTTATTGGTGGTCTGAGCCCCCCGGTCCCCCATCTGATCAACCCTTTGAAAGGTTTTCTAGGGACACCCCTGCATTTCATATCAATAGAGTGTCTTCATACGAATCACAAAACGCCTAAAACGACCTGGACTTTTAACAATATTTGCTTCACTGTGGTTCATGACGATGGGGAACATTAACCGACTTCATTCAGTTATTATTGCAATAAGACAAAACTCAACCTGCTTAAATTTACACGCATCTGTCTTAGATTAGCATCCATCCTTCCTTTCAGCCTCTTTTTTTTTTTTTTTTTTTTTTTTTTTTTTTTAAGGCCCTGAAGCGGCACATGGTTTTAACCCGTGGCGCGCGGGGAAACCAGACAAAAGGCCGTCTACCTTGATAAAAAAACCGGGGCCC